>PVKZ01000608.1:16949-245471 GCA_004027375.1 Macroglossus sobrinus | reverse complement strand
CACTAGTCTATTGTCCATGACGATGAATCTCTGTCTGTTTGTCCTGTTGGTTAGTGGCTTTTAGCTTTATATCCCACATGTGAGTGATATCATGTGGTTTTCAACATTTTTTGTCTGGCTAATTTCAATTAGCATGATTATCTCGAGGTCCAACCATGTTGTCGCAAATGGCAGTATTTCATCTCTTCTTATGGCCGAGTAATATTCCATTGTATATATGTATGACAGCTTCTTTAGCCAATCATCTATTATAAGACACTTCAGTTGTTTCCATGTCCTGGCCACTGTGAATAATGCTACTATGAGCATCGGTGTGCAAATATCTTTTTGGATATGAGTTTTCAAGTCTTTGATGTAAATGCCCAGTAGAGGGACTGCTGGGTCATATGGTAGATTGACTCATAGTTTTTGAGGAGCCTCCACACTGTTTTCCACAGAAACTGTACCAATTTGCAGTCCCATCAGCAGTGTATGAAGGTTCCTTTTCCTCCTCATCTTCTCCTACACTTGTTATTACTGTTGATATCATACCTGTTGATAACAGGTATGAGATGGTATCACATTGTGGTTTTGATTTGCATTTCTCTAATAGCTAACAATGTTGAATATCCTTTAAAAATGTTATTGGACATTTGCAAATTATCTTGAGAGAAGTATACGTTCAGGTTCTCCACCCATTTTTTAAATTGGATTGTTCATTTTGTTGTTGTTGTTATTGTGTGAGTTCTTTGTATATTTGTAATATTAGGCCCTTATCTGAGGCAATGCTTACAAATAAAATTTTCCATTCAAACGGTTGTCTCTTTACCTTGGTAATGGGTTATTTTGCTGTGCAGAAGTGTTTTAATTTGATGTAGACCCATTAATTTATTTTTCTTTTTTTCCCCCTTACCTTTGAGGTAAATTCATAAAATCCTCTTTAAGTCCAAGGTCCTTGAGTTCAGTTCCTATGTTTTCTTCTATGCGTTTTATTGCTTCAGGTCTTATATTCGGGTCCTTAATCCATTTTTCAGTTAATTTTAGTGTGTGGTGATAGAAAAATATCTAGTTTCATTCTTCTCAGGTGGCTCTCCCATTTTCCCAGCACTATTTATTGCAGTTTCTTTCTTTTCTTCACTGTATGTTTTTGGCATTTTTGTTGAAAATAATTTGCCCATACAAGCATGGGTTTACTTCTGGACTCTCAGTTCTGTTCCACTGGTCTGTGTGTCTGTTTTTCTGTCAATATCACGCTTTTTTGATTACTTTCACTTTGTAGTATAATTTGAAGTTTGCCAGAGTGATGCCTCTAGGCTTGTGCTTTTTTCTCAGGCTTGTGTTTTTTTTTTTCTCAAGATGACATCGGTGAATCAGGGTCTTTTGTGTTTCCATACGTATCTGATGATTTTTTGTTCTATTTCTTTAAAAAATGCCAAAGGGAATCTGTAACTGTGCACTATCCTCGTCTTTGCACGTAAATATCATCTCTGGAAAATCTTCCCTTTCACATCTGCCTGGGAAGTCCTGTCCCATCCCTCAAGTTCCAACTCAAGTACAGACTCTACCATGAAGTCTCCCCTGATATCATGTGCTCTACCCCAATGGATGTGACCTCTCATGAGGTTTTGGGATAAAGGTGGGGCATCGGTGCTAGGGTCCAGGTGATGGGAGCAAGCTGACAGGATTAGAAATTCATATTCAAAATGTGTGCCTTATAGTCATAACAACCACCTCTGGTGATTCTCATTAGCAGGAAAGTTTGGGAAACACTGACCCAGTCTTATTCCCTCAAGTTATGGAATAGACAACTGAGGCTCACAGAGGGAATTGACTTGTCTAAGATCATGCCATCACCTAATGACAGATTAGAATGCAGATAGCCCACTATCCTTTTAGTCTAGTTATGTACCCCCTTATATTCTCAAAGCAGGACCAGATACATAATTTGTAGGGCACAGTGTAAAATGAAAATGCAGGGCCCTTCTTTAAAAAACAATTAGAAATTTTGAGACAGCAAAAGCAGAGCATTAAACCAAACACAGAGCCCTTCTATATAAAGGACTGGCTCTCTTCCATAGAGAATGTAGACTGTATTTTGCATGTGATAGATCATTCTATAAATACTTGTTGGATGAATGAATGGATCAGATTAATACCTTTCATCTGCCAGGAATCTATGAGAATGGACACTAGGCAAATATGTTTTGTTGGAAGTATAGGAAAGAAGAAAAATCAGTCTGGAATATGAGACATGTGGTTACCAACATTTATGTTGGAATATGTACATGAGTTTTTGCATATACTTTAGTGTTGGTACAAGGGCTGTTCAATACAAGCAATTCCTAAGTAACAAAAACAGGGTCTCTGACTGGTAAGAACAATGAATTTCAAACACTTAGCAACCATGACTGGGGAGGAGGCTTTGCAGCCATATCAAACCAGGGAGCTAGGATGAAAAGAAAAAAAAAAAAAAAGGTCATCTACTGGCAACCATACACATTTAATAAGAAATGGTTTGGGGTACAAAAAGAAATCTTCTGAGTTTATTAGATCTGATCTGCCTGGAGAATTTCTCTGTAGGTAGCTCCCTTACTAAAGCTTAGACCTAAAGAATAATCAAAGCTTTTCTGAGAAAACTGGAATTCTTATGCAGAAGACTGGAATTCTTATGATGACCTTTGAAAGTCACAACTGCTGTGGAATATTGTTTGCATGGTCCACATCATCCCCTTAGGCAACAATTTATTTTTACATTAGTTTTCTATCACTACATAACAAACTAGCACAAACTTAATGGCTTTTAAGCCACCTAAATCATCTATTTTTTATCCTGAATTTTCTTTAGTTCAGAAGTCCAGGTACAATGTAGTTGGTTTCTCTGATCAGGGTGTCACAAAACTGCACTCAAGTCAATGTGTAGGTGTGTTCTCATATGAAACTTGGGTCCTCTTCTAATCTCATTCAAGTTTTTGGCAGAATTGTGTCCCTTGTGTTTACAGAAATGAATTTTTATTTTCTTCTTCATTGTCACCTTTAGATCGTTCTCAGCTTCTGGAGGGTGCCCTCAGGTCCTAGTTGCATGGCTCTCTATAGAGTCAGCTCCTAAAATGATTATTTGCTTCCTTCCAGGCCAGCAGGAGAACATTTCTGCTGCTTAGAATTTCTCCTGACTTATCCAGTCTTTTGAGGTTTCATATGATTAAGTCAAGCTTAACTAGAATAATCTTTCTTCTTGGCAACTCAAATCAACTGATTAGGGACATTAATTACATCTGCAAAATTCCTTCACTTTTGTCATAGAACATAACCTAATTATGAGAGTCATATCCTTTCATATTCACATAGGGGATTATATAAGGTATATATAGTAGGGGTCAGGATTCTTGGAAGCCATCTTAGAATTGCCCCTACCACAATGTCTATGAATGAACTTTTCTTTCCCCTTTCAATACACCCAAGATTCAGTCTTTGATGGAGGCACTGAGAAGTGATTTATGGGAGGGAAGTTTTTCAAAAGGGGAACTCCTAAGCAAATTCTTGGTCATTCCTACAATTTATTTAGCAAATTCTTACTACATAATGAAAAGCATATGCATTAAAATATGTATGTGAAATAATGCAAAAGTAGTTTCTACTGCTGATTAAAACTATATATATATATATATATATATATATATATATATATATATATATATAGTGTGTGTGTGTGTGTGTTGACAAATCAAACTTAACAATAAATTTGAAAGATCATAGAGTATAAAACACTGAGTGGGCAGGATTGGGTCAAATGTCAACATGCACATGCAGAAGTTTAGGAGGAACCAGGAAGGTCCAGTGAGCACCAAAATGGCCTCACAGGCTTCTTGGAGTATCCCCCGACTCGAACCAGACTCAGAATTTAGTTTTTTTATTGTCCCAGAGATGATTATATCCAAGGATATCGACTAATGTAACCAAGTTCACAAGGGCTGATATATAAATCCAAAATTCAATTTACTTGATTTATAGTGATATTTACAATACTTATAGGGGTTAATTACTATCATCCCCTAGCCCTTGCTAAGTTAAATTATCATCTGAAAGATGTAGAATCAGAATGAGGCACATTAACTAAGTGATTTAAGTGTTTAACAGACTCAGGATGAGGTGTCTGGTATCTTGCATCTGTAAAAATGAAATTTGCCTGGAACTGGGACCAGACAGGTGGGGGGCCTCTGTCTTAGACTGTTCTGGAATGAACTCTACAGGCTTCCATGGCTGACTATGATTTCCCTGTGATTGAAAAGTTTTCCTTTTGCTGACCTAGGAGTCTCCTCTGAGGGCCTTCGCTTATATGAATGAACATTGGAGGCATATCCCCAAATCATCTAAAATATCATGTAAAAAACTGTGCATTTTTCTTGTGCATTTCCTGGAGATAATTACCAGCTTTCATCAAAGGAGGTCCATCACCCTAATGCCATTAAGAACCACTAATGGCCATTAGAGAGAAGTTACCTAGAACCAAATACTCATTTCTGAAAGAATTTTACCAGTGTCTCTTTAGGGAACCAAATAATTTGAGTGTGGCATTTATTAAGAAGAGAGAGGGGATGGATCAATTTTTATTTAAGACATATCTTTTGTTATGCAATTTTGTTTTAAACCAATGACTAGTGGACATTTCCAACAGATTTTGTTATTAGCATGCTTGTTTGTTTGCTTGTCTTTTAACCTACCATTGAGGGAGCATCTGCCACTGTCTTTATCACATTTATTTAACTTTGTCTTCACTCTCCTTCGTCTGGTTGTCTATAACAGTTTAACCAATAGCAAGAAATGGGCATTTCAGATAGATTTTACTGTCCCTGTAAGATATTAGCTGGGTAGACCATCACCAGTTCTAAATGCATTACATTGTATTTCCTATCATTCTCTAAATTATTTCACATGAATCTTGGGATCTTCTGGCTAGGCTGTAAGCAACTTGAGGACAAGGGGCAAGTTCTATGCTATATTCTATCTGGCATGTTATTGGGCAATGAATAAGCCCTTACTATGATTTTCAGCTTTTTCTGTCTGATATATTTTGCTTAGCATGATTATCTCAAGATCCATCCATGTTATTGAAAATGGCAGTATTTCATCTTTTTTTATGGTTGAATAATATTCCATTGTATATACATACCACAGCTTCTTTATCCAGTCATCTATGGTAGGATGCTTCGGTTGCTTCCATGTCCTCACCACCATGAATAATGTTGCTATGAACATCATATGTGGAATATATAACTGAAAGCAACAAGTGAACATAACAAACAAACAGAGACTCATGGATATGGACAGTGGATTAGCGGTTACCAGAGGGAAAGCGGGGGAGTTGGGAGGTTGATAGGATAAAGGGATCAAATATTTGGTAACGGAAGGAGATTTAACTTTGAGTGGTGAACATACAATGACTATATATATATATATATATATATATATATATATATATTCATACACATACATACAAACACAATATGATGCATTGTTGAATTGTATACTTGAAACTTACTTGGTTTTATTAACCAAGTCACCCCAATAATCTTAATAAAAATGAATAAGCATTTAATAAATATTCAGCTAATTTATTTTGATTCAGTAAATAATTTTGAGAAGGCATTGTATGTAGGAACTGTAACAGAGAATATGACAAAATCTGTACCTCAAGTTTACAATCTGGGGAGTATAAGATTATCACAACACAAAGATTGTAATGTGATGCAAAGTGAGAACAGTGCCAAAGGTGAGTATGAGCAAAGTATCAGGTGAAATGTTCTGTTACATCTGAAGAGGGTGGGGGACTGGATAGGATACTGAGTCAGAGAAGAGCAAAGCAAAGGAAATAAAATTTGCCATTTGTGAATAGAAGTGGAATAGTGTGGGAGGAAACCTTTCAATTGTAAGGAGGGATGAGGCCACAAGAAAGCCAAACTTCAGGTAAATAGATGTATATTAAGTGCCGCAAGTGTGGTCCACACTTCCCTTGCTTTTTATGTCTGGTTTCCCTTATCCCTTCTCTACTTGCTCAAATGTAGATATCCATCACTGTCCAGTTTAAATATTAGCATCTCCATGAAACTTTTATGTACACTCAGGCCCAAAAAAGAATCTGTCCTTCCTCTGAAATCCCATTGTGTGCTATCTACATCTCTCTCAGTTCACTTTCTGCTCTTTAGTGTATTTTATGTATTTGCACATGTGATCTTCTCTACCAACACTAATAAGAATATCCCTTTAATGTATATTGTCATTTCTGTTTAAAATCAATTTTATATAGATAGTTACATTATTTTCTTGGCTATAGATGAAAAAATGAGGATCAGGAAACCTCAAATTTCACTGTTGGATCAAGGATATGAATCCAGGTTTTCAGAATTCACACACAGTGTTTATTTTTATTTTGTCATCACCACATCATTCTTTGTGTGCATATGTACATAAAAATAGTTATGAAGGTGACAAAAGATTTTCTGATATTTACAGTGTGGTTAGCTCTGACCACTTCACATGTCCAGTGAAGATGTCTGACTCAACTGACAGATTCACATCCTCATAAGCAAATTGTGGGAAAAAGTGAGTTTGATTCAGTTTTATATCTCCACTTTTTCTTTCCTATTTTTATGGAATTTTTAAATTATTTATTTTCTTTTTAAATTTTATTTATTTATTTGTAATTCTTTAATGTCACCACTTCTTTGACCCTTTTTACCCCATCTACCTCCCTTATCTCTTTTCATCACCTACCCTATGGTAACCACTAGTTAATTGTTCATGTCCATGAGTCTGTTTTTCCTGTTCATTAGTTACTTTTAGGTTTATATCACATATATAAGTGATATCATGTGGTTTTTAAATTTGTTTCTCTGGCTTATTTTGCTAGCATGATTATCTTGAGGTCCATCCATGTTGTTGCAAATGGCAGTATTTCACCTCTTTTTCTGGCTGAGTAATATTCCATTGTATATATGTATCACCACTTTTTTTTATCCAATCATCTATCGTAGGATATGTCGGTTGTTTCCATGTCCTGGCCACCGTAAATATGCTACTATGAACATCGGTGTGCAAATATCTTTATAGATTGAGATTTCAGAACTTTGGGTTAAATATCCAGTAGAGGGATTGGCAGATCATATGTTAGATAAATTCTTAGTTTTTTGAGGAACTTCCATACTGTTTTCCATAGCAGCTATACCAATTTGCAATCTCACCAGCAGTGTATGAGGGTTCTTTTTTCTCTGCATCCTCTCCAACACTTGTTATTAATTGTCCTGTTGAAAAACTCTATTCTAACAGATGTGAGATGGTAACTCATTGTGGTTTTGATTTGCATTTTCCTAACAGCTAGCAATGTAGAGCATTTTCATATATTTGTCGGCCATTTGTTTGTCCTCTATAGAGAAGTGTCTGTTCAGGTCCTCTGCCTTTTTTTTTTTATTGGATGGGTTTTGTTGTTGTTGTTATTGAGTTGTATGAGTTCTTTGTATATTTTGGATATTAGGCCCTTATTGGAGGCGTTGCTTGCAAATATCTTCTCCCATTCCCATAAAGAGATGGTTGTCTCTTTACCTTATTAATGGTTTCTTTGGCTGTACAGAAGCTTTTTTAGTTTGATGTTAGTCCCATTCATTTATTTTTGTTTTTTCTTCCCTTACCTTTCAGGTCAAATTCATAAAGTCCTCTTTAAGTCCAATGTCCTTGAGTGTAGTTCCTGTTTTCTTCTATACACTTTATTGTTTCAGGTCTTATATTCAGGTCCTTAATCCACTTTGAATTAATTTCGGTGTGTGGTAATAGACAACAGTCTAGTATCATTCTTCTTCAGGTGGCTTTCCAGTTTTCTCAGCACCTTCAATTGAAGAGGTTTTTCTTTCTTCACTGTGTGATTTGACTCTTCTTGTTGAAAATTATTTGCCTATGGGTTTATTTCTGGAGTTTCAATTCTGTTACACTGGTCTGTGGATCTATTTTGCTGTCAATAGCATGCTGTTTTGATTATTGTTGCTTTGTATCATAATTTGAGGTTGGGCTGAGTGATGCCTCCAGCCTCATTCCCCGCGCCCTCCCCCAGGAAGGCTTTGGCAATTTGGAGTCTTTTGTGTCACCATACAAATTTAATGACTTTTTGTTCTATTTCTTGAAAAAATGCTGATGGGTTTTGATGGGCATTGCTTTAAATTTGTATAATGCTTTCAGTATTATGGTCATTTTAACTCTGTTGATTCTTCCAATAAAGAACACGGAATAACTTACCATTTCTTTGTGTCTTCTTCAATTTCTTTTAAAAGAGGTACTTCACATGTTTTGATAGATTTATTCTTAGGTATTTTATTCTTTTTGTTGCAATTGCAAAAGGAATTATTTTTTCCACTTGATTTTCTGATGCTTCATTATTAATATATAGAAATGCTATGGATTTTTGAACATTGTTTTTTTCCCCAGATACTTAACTGTATTTGCTTATTGTTTATAGTTCTTGTGGAGTCTTTAGCATTTTCTATATAAAACAATCACGTTTTCTGCAAAAAGTGACAGTTTGACTTCTTCGTTTTCTATTTGAATGCCTTTTATATCTTTCCCTTGCCTGATTGTACTCGCTAGGACCTCCAATGTTATATTGAATAACAGTGGTGATAGTGGATAGACTTGCCTTGTTCCTGAACTTAGAGGGAAGGTTTTTAGTTTTTCACCATTAAAGATAATGTTGACTGTGGGTTTGTCATAGATTGCCTTTATTATGTTAAGGTACTTTCTATACCAATTTTGTTAAGTGTTTTGATCATAAATGGATGATGTATCTTGTCAAAGGCATTTTCTGCATCTATTGATATGATCTTATGATTCTTATTTTTTAATTTGTTTTATGTGGTGTAACATATGAATAGATTTGCATATGTTGAACCATCCCTGTTCCCCTAGGATGAAGCCCGCTTGATCATGGTGTAAAATCATTTCAATATGCTGCTGTATTCAGTTTGCTTGTATCTTATTTAGGATTTTTGCATCTGTGTTCATGAGAGATATTGGTCTGTAGTTTTCTTTTTTTGTGTTCTCTTTACCAGGTTTTGGTATCAGGATAATATTGGCCTGATAAAATGCATTAGGAAGCATTGTCTCTTCTTCAATTTTTTTTAAGACTTTGAGGAGAATAGGTATTTAATCCTCTTTGAATGTTTAGTAGAATTCACTGATAAAGCCATCTGTTCCTGGACTTTGACTTTTTGGTAGGTTTTTGATGATTGTTTCAATTTATATACTGCTGATCACTCTATTTAGATTTCATAGTTAGTTTTGTTTCAGTCTAGGAATGATGTATCTTTCTAAGTACTGGTCCATTTTTCTAGGTTATTAAACGTGGTGTTATATACTTTTTCATAGAATTATCATGTGATCCTTTGTATTTATGCAGTATCAGTCATAATTTCCCCTCTTTTATCCCTGATTTATTTGTGTCCTTTCTGTTTTTTCTTTAGTGAGTCTAGCTAGTGGTTTGTCAATTTTATTAACCTTCTCAAAGAACCAGCTCTTTGTTGCATTTATTTGTTTCAATGGATTTTTTTTTGTATTTAATTTTATTTAATTCTGCTCTAATTTTGATTATTTCTTTCCTTCTGCAGACTTCAGGTTTCATTTTCTAGCTTCTTAAGATGAAGATTTTGTTGTTTATTTGGGCTTGTTCTTGCTTTTTGAGATAGACTAGTAATGATATGACCTTTTCTTCTATTACTACTTTTGACATGTCCCAAAAGTTTTGATATGTTGTACTATTATTATCATTTATTTTTATGTGTCTTGATCATTTCATTCCTTCTTTGTCCCACTTATTCTTTAGTAGTTTGTTGTTTAATCTCCATGTATTTGTGTTTTTTCCTACTTTCTTTTTGCAGTTGATCTCTAGTTTCAAAGTATTATGATCAGAGAATATGGTTGGTATGATTTCAACCCTCTTATATTTGTTGAGATTATCTCTGTGTCTCAGTATGTGGTCAGTCCTTGAGAGTGTTCCATGCCCTAGAGAAATATGTATAAGCAGCTATTTTGTGAGGAAAGTTTCTACAAATGTCAATTACGTCTAGTTAGTATAATGTTGTTATTTAAAGTTGTTATTTCCTTATTGATTTTCTGTTTGGTTGATCTGTTCATATCTGACAGTGGGGTATTTAGGTCCCCTACACAATAATGTTTTCATCTGTTTCTCCCTTTAATTCTGTTAGTAATTGCTTTGGATATTTCGGTGCTCTCTGATTGGGAGCAAAGATATTAATAATTGTTATGTCTTCTTGCTATATGAGTCCCTCTGTCATTATGAAGTGTCCTTCAGTATTGTTCTTTATCTCTGAACACCATTTGGATGAAATATTATTTTCCACCCTTTTACTCTGAGTCTATATTTGCCATTGGAACTAAGATGTGTCTTATGGAGACAGCATATGATTGAGTTTTATTTTTCAATCTATTCTGCAACTCTGTGCCTTTTTATTGGTGAGTTCAATCCATTTACATTTCAAGAGATTATTGAAATGTGATATGTTCCTATAGCCATTTTATCTTTTACTTTCTGGTAGCTTGGTGTTTTCATTGCTTCTTTGTCCTTGTATGTCTCCTTTTTATTTTTTTGGTTTTTTTTTGTGGATTTTACCTCTGATCCTTCTTGATTTACATTATATACATCAGTTCTGAATCTTTTGCATGTTATTACTATTACAAATATGTAGACAATTATTATATATACATAGTAGTCCATTTTCTTCTGCGTGTGCCTTTTCTTCATTCCCCTTTGCAAATTTGTTTCTTTGAATTCTCCCCTTTCCAGTTATTGTTGTCCCAATTTGTCCTATGTTTGCTGAACATTCATTACTCTCTTGCCATGCAAATCTCTTCTTATTATTTAAGCTTATAATGCCCTGTTCGTAGTAAAGCTTGCACTCCTCTGCTTCTATCTGCTAGACATCTTACTCCTAATTAAGTATTTTGTTTATCATTTTGTTTGCAGTGAGCTGACCCCATTCAGTATTTCCTGTAATGCAGGCCTCGTAGTGTAGAATTCCCTAAATTTTTGTATGTCTGTAAAGGTCTTTATTTCTCCTTCATATCTAAAGGAGAGCTTTGCTAGATACACTATTCTAGGCTGGTAGTTCTTTTTGTTTAATAGTTTGAATATCTTATTCCACTCCTTTCTGACTTGTAAGGTTTGTGCTGGGAAGTCCAATGATAATCTAATGGGTTTTCTTTATAGGTTACCATCTACTTCTCCCTGGCTCCTCTGGCAATTATTTCTTGTTCATTGATTTTTGCTAATTTTAATATAATGTGTCCTGGAGAAGGCCTTTTTAAATTGATATAATTGGGTGTTCTGTTGACTTCTTGAATTCCAAGCTCCAGCTCATTCCTTAGCTTTGGGAAATTCTCATCCACTATTTGTCTGAAAATGCTTTCTAATCCCTGCTTCTTTTCTTCACCTTTGAGAATGCCCATTGTTCTTATGTGTCCTCTCCTGATGGTATCAGCTAGTTCTTGTATTTCTCTTTCATTATTTTTCATTCTTCAGTTTCTCTCTTCTTTCTTCTGATCTATTTCTAGATTTCTGTGTTCAATATCACTAATTCTTTTCTCCATTTGGTTGACTGTATTTCCCAAGCTTGCTTTTTCATGTTTCACCTCTTCCAGTGTGTTCTTCATCTCCAGTAGTTCTATTTGGTTCTATTTGAGGATTTCAATTTCCTTGCTAAAGAACTCACTGTGCCTATCATTATTTATTTTCAATTCCTAAAATTGTTGTTATGAATTATTTTTGATCTCGTTGAGTTTTTTCAGAAGTACCCTCTTGAATTCTCTGCCATTTTAGTCACATATCTATGTCTTTAAGCTTATTTCTTGCGATTTTTCTCTTTCTGAGATGTTTCTCTCCTTGGTTTTTCATGATATTTAATGGATTATTCCTCCACCTGGGCAGTAATGTAATCATATTCTGCTCTTTGCCCAGAAAGAAGATTTATTATATAAAGGTCTTTCTTGAACCTGTTGCCAAAAAAGGCATTTTTCTTCTGGTTTCCAGTATGTGATGTCTAAGCCTCTTGTATCCCTGGTTAATATAAAATCTTAATAATGCTTGTATTTTTTTTATAAATATTCAATCATAGTTGCTACGCTCAGTCTCAGTCCCTGTCAGTCTTAGCGACAGTTTCAGTAGAATTTACTCAGATTCCCCTGGTGCTCTGTGGTGTTTGGTCTTGGAGGATTTGCAAGGAAGGGCCTCCTGGCTTGGGGGATCAGGGCTGCTTTGCATTTTGCAAGTAATAATCAACTGTTGTTTCTGTGCTGTTACCTCTTCTCTGCTTTCTCACTCCTCTGCTTTCTGCTTTCTGCCCTGATGCCTGGGCACTGCTGCCGGCCACATGGACCTCACAGCTCTCACAGGCAGAGTTGTCCATGGAACTGACCATACCTTCTCCTCTCCCCATCCTCCTGCGGGGAGCTCTGGCTGAGAGAGGCAGCTTCTTTTTTTTTTTTTCTCAATCTACCACCAGACTTCCGGGGTTCTGACCTGAGGTAGCTCTTATGCGCAGATCCCATGCTCAGACTTGCTTCTGTATATTTTGGCTGTTTTCTGTCAAGTTTTAGATGTTCAGCTTATTGTTGTTTCAAGGGGAGAGATCTGGGGAGGTCTCTTACTATGCCATGTTTCTGATATCACTTTCTACATGTCTTTTAACATGAGTCTTTAATACATATTTTAACAGCTTTTTAAAGGAATAATTTAAATATAAAATCCACTGATTTTAAGTGTACAATGACTAAATGACGGACCACCTTTTTTTTTGGATTTATTGACCATTTGTATTTCTTTGGAAAAAAGTCTGCTCAGATCTTTGCCCAATTTTAATTAGTTTGTCTTTTTCTTTTAGTTTTAAGAGTTCTTTATATATTATGGAGAAATGTTTTTTTATGTGATATATGATTTGCAGATTATTTCTTTCTAGTCTGAGACTTATCTTCATTAATAGCAACCTTTGAAGCATACATTATTTTTTAATTTTTAAAAAAAATTTGATGAAGTTAAATTGACCTATTTTTAATTTTGACACTTTTGCTTTTTTGTGTCATAGCTAAGAAATCTTTACCTATCCCAAGATCACAAAGATTTATTCCAATGTTTTTTCTTCTAAGAGTTTTATAGTTTTAGCTGTTATAGTTAGGTCTATGGTCCATTTTGAATAAATTTTTGTATATGATGTGAGGTAGAGGTCTAAATTAATCTTTTTACATTGCCTCAGTACCATTTCTTTTTGGGAAAGACTGTGCATGCTTTCCTCACTGAAGTGCCTTTTCACCTTTATCGAAAATCTATTGACTATAAATGTAAGGGGTTATTTTTGTTTAATTGATCTATCTACCTATCATCTATCATCTGTCTATCCTTAGGAAAGTGTAAGTCTTCTGACTTTGTGTTTTTTTTTCAAAATTGTTCTGTCTGTTATAGATCTTTTGCCTTTCCATACAAATTTTAGATTAACTTGATAGTGTCTGTGAATAAACAAAAGCCTACTGGGATTTTGATAGATATTGTATTGTATTTATAAATCAATTAAAGAATAATTGTGGTCTTAATAATATTGAATCTTCAGTCCATGGACATCAAATGTCTCTTTATTTATTTAAATTTTCTTTAATATGTTTCTTTAAAAGTGCATTAATGAAATACTTATTTCTTTAAAATAGTGCTATTTCCAATTTAATTCTAGCAAAAGTCTGTGTGTATGAGAATGCTTGATGGGAGGCTAATACGAATTATATTGCCTAGCATTTTTGAGAACTTAACAAAAGTTGAGTGATTGCTTTATTGTCTTTATGAATGAATGAGTGAATGAATGAATGAAAAAAGGAGGAGGGAAGGGTGGGTGGAAACATTCTAGACTGCGCAACAGTCTGTGGAAGATTTGACAAGTCCACTAGTGAGTACGCAATCCAAAGTCATCCCACAAGGTGTTCGCTGTCTTCCAGGAATGGGCCTGCCATAGTATCTGTGCCATGCTCAGTCAGTAGTTGGGAGAAGTGTGTGGGACATATAGTCTCAATAGCAATATGGTGGATTTCACCACATAGCATCTAAAGCCCTTAGTCAATTACATTCCTTATAGTTGGAGGTCTGAGGTGCATTCTTGTAGCCATCTCAATATGTAACTAAGCAATACTTTTCTCCATAACCAGGAGAATTTCAAAAGAAAGATCTTTCACTCTGGCCCAGAACCAATTTTTCCTAATCTTATTATGCCTCTAAAACAATGCAATATAGATCCCCCCTCATTCAAGCTGTGTTCATATGCTTGGCTGAATCATGGCTGTTCTTGGAGAAGTAGTAAGGGGAATGTCACTTCACCTCAACAATGCTGATTATTTAAGATCTAGCAGTAGGTCCTGCTAAAGAACTCTCCAGATAAATTGTATATGAGATTCCCCCCATGTACTTGTGTGCCTCTTGCATTTATACCATCAGAGTAGACTGAGAAGGAAGACTGTAGGGGCTGGTGGGAAAGCTTCATTTCATAGAATGTAGCCTTTGTGTTTATTTAGATGAATGTCATGAGAAGAGTTCGTTTAAGGAAGCAGATGAGAAACATGGCCTTGGAAATAGCATGTAGGTTAAGTAGGGAGAATACAGAAAAGATGAACTCCCTGTAGTGGGCATTTCAGTGGCATCTTGCCTTCTTTATACATATGGGAATTATAAATCAATATTAACTTTGGGAAAGCATATTTTCTCAGCTATATTTCATTGCGTCATAGCACTAAAATTCAACATCTTCAATTGGAGATGACTTACCAATGAATACCACATTATCATGTTATTTTGAGCTTCTTTCTATTATGATGCATTTTTAGTCTTCAAAGACAAGAAGTGACTTGTGAAGCATAATATTCTTTTTAAGACAGTAAATAAAGATATAAATACTACAATTATGAAAGATACAAGAGTACTATCTGAGGCAAAGAATTTAATTTAATGTAAATATTGTATCTGGCCCATTTTTCAAATTCTTTTCTGAACCTAGGAAGAAGTTTTAACAGTCCTCAAATTGCCTCATAGTTTCCAAAAAATTTATTAGAATTTCAACAATATATTTAATCTTTTTTGGAAGGCATGGGGACTAATCATTTTAAAGTTAAATTATGTTTTACTTAGTATGATTTCAACTGTTCTGTTTCCATTTTAGTTGAGTAGCTTAATTCTCATGGCTTTAATCCATCTTAATATACTTACATGAAGAAGTAGATTATATTAAGTCTAATTTTAACAACTTAAAATGGAGATTTTAACTTGTTATGGTTTCATCAGGAGAGGATGTAATAAATATATTAATTTCTTTTGTTTCTTTTTTGTATCTTTTTGCTCTGTTTTGGCCTTGGCATGACCTGTTACAAGCACCAGAACCCTATCACATTCATATCAGGATTTAAGCAGCTAATTATGATTGAATTGTCTGGTAGTGTTTATCAAAGTTCTATTCCTGGCAGGTCACTGCTGCCATAGCAAAGACTATTTTTCTTTGTTGATTAACTATAGGTTCAGTCATTAGAAAATATTTGGCTATGAATTCTCATTTGAAGCTCATTAATCAACAGAATTGATATATTGTTGAAATGACTCAGGGCCTGGAAATGTTGACTTGTGCCTATTTGTATTCATGATGCATATCATTAGATACAGATTAGTAAAAAATGAGAACTAGGAGGAACTTTAGAGATCATCTGCTCTAGTCCCCTTCCCACATTTTATCAGGCTGAAAACTTTGTGTGACTCATGCCACAAGCAAGTAAATGTGGGCAAAACTCTCTTGGCCCTGAATTTATATCTTTAGACTCCTACTCCATTGCTCGTTATACCACATGTTCACTTTCTCAAGTGGACTGCTCTGAAGTGAGTTTATCACATATTTGGTAACTACATGGAAATTGAAAGTGAACATTGTCTGAGCTAAGCAACCATTTGATTCCACATTAAAAACTAAGAGAGTGAATGGCTATGAACAAAGTAGAGTGAAATTTTTCAAATGCATTGTGAAAAATTGAAGTCTGTTTTCCCGGGGATAATTTCAGGTTATCCATCACTGATTCATGACAGGTGATTTAGAACTGAGTATCTTGCCTGCACTGTCCTTCATATGTGGGTTTTAAGCACTTGAAATGTGGCTAATACAAATTGAGATAGATGAGTTCCAAGTGTAAGCTATACACTGGATTTCAAAATATTAACACAAGAAAGGATATCTTATTAATATTTTAATATTGCATACATGTTGAAATTATATCTGGATATATTGTGTTAACTGTATTATTAAAATTAATTTCACAAGTTTCTTTTTACTTTTTAAATGTGGCTACCAAAAAATTTACATTACATATGCAGTTCACATTATATTTCTATTGGGTAACATGTAGATTGTTGCTATGTAAAGTGTGGCCCATGAAATAACAGCACTGACATTTCCCAAAGACTTGATATAAATATAAAGTTTTATATCTCACACTAAATTTCTTAAATCAGAATCTGCTTTTTAGCAAGATTCCCATGGTGATTTCTATGCACATTAAAGCTTGATAAATACTAAGCTAGCATTAGAAGTCTTTATTGAGATACTTTCTACTTCTTCTTGTAGAATTTATTGGCTCCCTTCTGCCATGATATATGGCAGCTAGGGCCAGGTTACACCAAGACATGCTGGCTTTAAGCTCTGGTATAGTTTGAAGCTGCCTTTATATGCTAAAATTTTCTGCTCTCGAAGAACTCTACCCTCCTTTCACACCAACATGGTTCTTACTAATAAATTAGACAGCAGTGATGAAGGCAGGATTTCTAGAAGGCCAAAGATGAGAAGTATAAATGTTGATACCCAACTCTATCTCCTGCTCAGATATCTCTTCTGGTTCTAGATCTGGACAGCCAACTATCTGTTTTATGTTTACCTCTGGTATACTACTGGAATCTCAATATAAGGTTTCCAAAACAAAATTTAACACCTTACCTATGAAATATATTTTACATCCCCTGCCCTGATAAATGTCATTACCATCTACCTATACACCCAAATGAGACCTGGAAATAATAATTAATAATCCTTCTTTTACTTGTCCCCCTAAACCTGAAATTCAGTTGGCTAGTTAGTATAGTCGATTTGTCTCATCTTTATTATGAAAATATTATTTTTATTTCTACTGTTGTAATTCAGAGTTTTCATTCAATCTCTTAGAATTATTATACCAGTTCCTTTCATAATCTTCTGCTTCTAGTTTCCTTTTTAAACTATCTTCTCATTGCAATCATAAATACCTTTCTCACATATAAATCTGATCATGCCTGAAACCTTTTCTGACTTACCAGTACCTCAATGAGACTAATAATAGTACCTATGTCAAAAACGTGTTGTGATAATTAAATAAGTTAATATGTCTAAAGTGTTTAGAACAGTTCCTGGCATAGTAAAAATTTTGTAGGCATTAGCTTATATTATGATGATTATTCAAGAACCTTTATAACATATGACCTCAACTTACCTTTGTAGTGAAACTAGTGTTCAATCCATTCATGGTTTATGCATGTTCCCTCATACTGTTTGTTCTGCCTGGAATATACTTACTTTATTCTTGTGCCTGGAAAAATCCTATCTCACACTTTTTCCCTTGAATTGGTTCCCAGCCTTCAAAGGTTCTTTCTGGTGGCAAGATATTACTTATATCCTATGCCTGTATATTGAAATACATTCTTCAACTGTGATTATCAGTTCACTAATCCTGGAAGCTTATATATTCCATTTGATAAATGTATGAGGTTGTCCAAATGGAAAGTATGGCTACATTTCAGATTTCATTCCCATGGACATTCAAACATTTGTCTAGTATAAGTATTGCTACTCCAGCTTTTTGTTTGTTTCCATTTTCAAGAAACATATTTTTTCATCCCTTTACTTTCAGTCTGTGTGTGTACTTCAATCTGAAGTGAGTCTCTTCTAGGCAGCATATGTAAGGGTCTTGTTTTCTTATCAATTCAGCCACTCTGTTTTTTGATTGGACCATTTAATCCATTTACATTTAAAGTGATTGTTGCTAGATATGTAGTTGTTGCCATTTTATTATTCATATTTTCAAATATGTTTTTTCTTCTTAAAGAAGTCCCTTCAACATTTCCTGTAATACTAGCTTGGTGGTGATGAACTCCTTTAGTGTTTTCTTGTCTAGGAAGTTCTTTATCTATCCTTTGATTCTAAATGATAGCATTGCTGGGTAGAATAATCTTGCTTGTAATAATCTTGCGTTTTCATTACTTTGAATATTTCCTGCCAATTCCATCTGGCCAGAAAAGTTTCTGTTGAGAAATCAGCTCTCTTGTAGGTAATTAACTGCTTTTCTCTTGCTGCTCTTAAGATTCTGTTTGTCTTTCACCTTTGACATTTTAATGGTGACATGTCTTGGTATGGTCCTTTTTGAATTCATCTTGTTTGGGACTCTCTGTGCTTTCTGGACTTGTATGTCTAGGTCCTTCATCATGTTAGGAGATTTTACTGTCATTATTACTTGAAATAGGTTTTCAATTCCTTGCTCTCTCTCTTCTCTTTCTGGTATCACTGTGATGCTAAAGTTGGTATGCTTGATGTTGTCCCAGAGGCTCCTTAAATGATCCTCATTTTTTAAAAATTATTTTTTCTTGTTGCTGTTCCAAATGGGGATTTTCTGCTACCTTATCTTCCAAATCACAGATTCCTTTGTCTGCTTTTGCTAATTTACTGTTGATTCCCTCTAATGTATTCTTATTACAGAGATTGCATTATTCACTTCTGTTTGGTTCTTTTTATGTTTTCTATCTGTTTTTATGTTTCCTATCTCATTATTGAAGTTCTTATTGAGATCATTGAGCATCTTTATTACAAATGTTTTGAACTCTGCACCTGGTGGACTGTTCGTCTCCATTTTGTTGAGTTCTTTCTTTGGATCTTTGTTCTTTTACTTAAGACATGTTTCTTTGTCTCCCCATTTTGTGTGTCTCTTTGTTTTTGTTTCTATGTATTAGATAGAGCTGCTATTTCCCCGAATCTCAGTAGAATAGCCTTATGTAGTTGATGTCCTATGGGGACCAGTGGTATAGTCTCCCTGGACACTTGAGTTGGATACTGCAGGTGTGTTCCTTGTGTGGGTTGAATGTGCCTTCTTGTTGTAATTTAGCCTTGGTTGCTATTTTTATATCGGTGGGAGGATTGACCATCAGGCTGATTGATTTTGAGGACAGGCTTTGCCTATAGTAGAGGAGCTGTTGTATAAGTGCTGCCACATACAAAGCAGAATTTACTTTAGCAGGGTTCTGATGCCTGTCGAGTGTTCCCTTTGGGTATGTCATTTTGTGGAGGTAGACAGGTGGTGCTCTGACTCAGTCTGAAGTAGCCTCCTGGGAGTGGCCCCACTACAGGCCAAGTTTAGTCACCACCTGTGAGCTGTCTGGGGCCACCTGGCATGAGCCACATAGTGATCTGAAGATGTCTTTCACCCATGCTGGGTATGAAGTTGCCTGGTAGAGGCTAAGCTGTGAACAGGCTGGCTGCTGCTAGTGCTGGTTATGGGGCTGCTTAACACAAGGTATGTGGCGTACTGAGGCCAGATGCTACTTCTTTATGGTTTGTGAACCTTTGAGATATTTTAGGAAAGTCCAAAGCATGAGCCAAGACAGACCATTTGTAGAAAAGCCACTGGAATTAACTTGGGTGGGACTGCAAGTTGGATGGAGTCTCAGAGAATCACAAGGTTTGAGTGACTGATGTTAGCTAGGATGATGGAGACTCAGATGTGGCAGCCACCTAATTCTGCTTGCTGGGACAGTGGGGGTGGGGAGGTTGGTCAACAAAGGAACAATGCACTCAGCCAGCACTTTTGTCTTAGAGAAAGCTGTCCTTCCAGCACTTGCTCTGAATTCAGACAATTCAGTTATTTTCTGTACATCCCTGGTGCCTTTCAAGCTGCTGCCCAAGCCCTGAAGCTTGGATTGAGTGAGTTTGTCAGCGAGTGAGTCTGTGCATGGGCCCCTTAAGAGGAATGCCTAGGACTTCAGCTGCTCTCTGTCTCACTGAGACACAATCTCTGCTCATTTTCACAGGCAGAAGTTATGTGGATTTCTCTTTCTGGTACTGGAACCCTGGGCTGGAAAGCTCTGTGTCGAGCCAGGACCCCTTGCTCCCCTGGAGGAACCTCCTTAGCTGAGATATCCCTCCCAATTCTCACTTGCCACTTGATGGTGTGGGAAGAGCCAATTCTGCATCTCTGCTTTTCCTACCAGTCAAGAGGTGGCCTCTTCTGTATCTTTCTAGTTGTAAGACTTCAGTTCAGCTAGACTTCAGGCAAATCCCAGAGCTGGCTGTTCTGTAGATTAGTTGTCATTTTAAGACAGTTGTGAGAGGAGGCACACACAGTGTTTATTTACTCTGCTATCTTGACTGGAAGCCTATAACTTAATTCTTAATATAAATTATAAATGCTTGTTCATATACACTTGTAATCCCTTACTTTCTTCTAACCTAGATGAAGAACATATGGAAAGAAAAATTCTCTGCTTTAGCCAATGTCAGTTATACTAATTTCCTCTTACATACTGGCATATTCACCTTCTGAGTACTATATATTGTCCTTTACTAAAAATTGTTTTGAAAGTAATTATACCAGAGAACATTTGAGATATTAGTCTTGGCATATGTCATCAGTTTAGCTCAAATAAACTGATAATAATTCAACAAAAAGGAAATAATTACACAGGACATTTTTCAATCAGGATGATTGACTACTCTTTTATTTATCTAGACATTTCTAGTGAGAACAAATGAAAGCAAAAGAGATAAATCACCTAGAAAGTTCTATAATTAACTCTTAATAAATTAGAATTTAAAACTAACTTTTATTTTCTATGAGAACTGTAAACAGGATATTACTTTACTGCATTGAGTTATGTAAAAGCTAACAGCCTCATATAACCTTATGAGACTTCTTGCCAACCACATGTTAAGAATTGCTGTTTTCATCTTACAAGTAAAGAAGGTAATTCAGTAATTTCTTAGCAAGGCCTATACTGAAATATTTTATTACAAACATTTTAAATGATCTGTTCATTTTTTTAAAAAATCATTACCCATGATTTTTCTTTCCAAATTTTATTAACAATGTTTTACAAGGAGATGCTGTTGTCTAAAAAGGCTTTTCTTGAGAAGAGGGAAAAATCACTGACTAGCATCATAAGGTAGAGTAAAATAGGATAAGAAATGTAATCTCAGTTGGCTCAGAAACATGCGGAGCGAGAGATATCTCCATATCTCTCCCCTTGAAACAACAATAAGTTAAACATCTAAAACTCAAACAAAAAACATCCAACCTACACATGAGCATATATCAGAGTGAGGGATCTGTGAATAACAGCAACCACAGGATAGAACCCTGGGAGTCATGCAGTAAACTGGGAGAAACAAAGAAGCTGCCTCTCACAGCCAGAGCACACTGCAGGGGGAGGGGGAGGGGAGAAGGTACACAGGTTCCATGAACATCCCTGGCTTCAAGAACTATGAGCTCCACACAGTGGCAGTGACCAGGGATCAGGGTGGAAAGCAAAGAAATGGAGACAGCAGATAAGTGGTGATAGCAGGGAAGTGGTAACAGCAGGGAAGCAACAACAATTGATTATTAACAACCATGGTTACAAAACACAAGGCAGAGCCTCAGGCACTATCACCCAAATCAGATGATACCTGCCCCCATATCCTATAAGATCAAAAACCATGGAGCCCCAAGGGAAACTGAGCAAATGCTACCAAAACTGTCACTAACACTGACAGAGACTGAGACTGAGGGTAATGAACATGATTGAATATTTTTAAGTGAAAAAAGGCATTATTAAGATTTTATATAAACCTGGGATCCAAGAGGTTTAGAAGCTACCCACTGGAAACCAAGAGAAAAATGCTTTCTTAGCAACAAACTAAAGATAGAACTCTATATAATAAATCATCTCCCCTCTGGAAAAAAAAAAAAGCATAATACACTTCTATTAATGCCAAGGAAGAGAAATAGTCCATTAAACAACATGAAAACCAAGGTGACAAGGCATCTCAGAAAGGATAAAACTCTCCAGAAAATAAGCTTACAGACATACAAATATGTGACTTAAATAACAGAGAATTCAGGAGGATACTTCTGAAAAAACTCAAGGATATACAAAACAGTTCATATAAAAAATTCCAGGAATTGAAAAAAAAACAACTAGATGAGCAAAATAAATTTTTTAACAAGGAGATTGTAATCATCAAAAAGAACAGAGTAGAATTCTGGAGATGAAGAACACACTGCAAGAGATGAAAAATGAAATAGCAAGCTTGGGAAATAGAGTCGACAAAGTGGAGGAAAGGATCAATGACATCAAAGACAGAAATTTATCAGAAGGAAGGAAAATCAGATTTGATCAGAAGGAAGAAGAGAGAAACTGAAGAATGAAAAATAATGAAAGAGAAATACAAGAACTAGCTGACACCATCAGGAAAGGAAACATAAGAATAATGAGCATTCTTGAAAGGGAGGAAAAGGAGCATGGATAGAAAGCATTTTCAGACAAATGGATGAGAATTTCCCAAATCTAAGGAATGAACTGGAGCTTGGAATTCAAGAAGTCAACAGAACACCCAATTATCTCAACTCAAAAAGGCCTTCTCCAAGACACATTATATTAAAATCATCAAAAATCAATGACAAACAAAGAATTATCAGGGCAGCCAGGGAGAAGAAGATGGTAACCTTAAAGGAAAACCGATTAGATTATCATTGGACTTCTCAGCACAATAATTACAAGCCAGAAAAGAGTGGAATCATATATTCAAACTATTAAATGAAATGAACTTGAGCCAAGAATAATGTATCCAGCAAAGCTCTCCTTTACATATGAATGAAAAATAAAGACCTTTCCCGACATACAGAAATTTAGGGAATTCTCTACTACGAGGCCTGCATTACAGGAAATACTGAAAGGAGTCAACTTACTTAAAATAAAATGCTAAAAATATACATAACTAGGAGTAAGGCAACTAGCAGGCAGAAAGAAGCAGAGGAGTGTAACCCTTACTAAGAACAGAATATTGTAAATATAAACAATAAGAAGAAATTTGCTATACCAAGATAGTAATGAATGTTTAGAGTACATATGGACAAATTGAGACAACAATGACTGAAAAGGGGAGGACTCAAAAGATCCAAATTTACAAATGGGAATAGAGATAAGGCACATGCAGAAGAAAGTGGATGACTGTATATATATATATATATATATATATATATATATATATATATATTACAATCCTTTACATATTAATATTGGTAATCACATGCCAAAATTCAGAACTGATGTATATAATATAAAACAAGGACCACAGGGAAAACCCACAAAACTCAACCAAAATAATAATAAAATAATAATAATGATAATAGTAATAGTAATAGTGACACAAGGACTAGGAAGCAATGGAAAAAGCAAGCTACCGAAAGGAAAAGATAAAATGGTTATAAGAAGACCTCATATTTTAACAATTACCCTAAATGTAAATGGACTGGACTCACTGATAAAAAGGCACAGAATTGTAGATTGGATAAAAAAAGAAAACATATCTATATGCAGCCTTCAGAAGACACATCTCAGATCAAAGAGAAATACAGACTCAAAGTGAAGGAGTAAAAAATGACATTTCAAGGAAATAACATTCAGAGAAATGTGGGAGTAGCAGTACTAATATAGAATGAAATACACTTGAAAATAAAAAAATGTAATGAAATATAATAGGGATACTTGATAATGATAAAGGGAATCATGTGCCAAGAAGACATACTTCTTAATATCTATGCTACCAATCAGGAAGCCCCAAAATATATAAAGCAATTACTAACAGAACTAAAGGGAGAAATAGACCAAAATGTTATCGTCGTAGGGGACCTAAATACCCCACTGTCGGATATGGACAGATCATTTAAACAGAAAATCAATAAGGAAATAACATCCTTAAATAACACATTAGACCAACTGGACATAATTGACATTTACAGAACCTTTCATTCTTCTTGGAGATTGTAATCATCAAAAAAAAAACCTAAGTAGAATTATACATTCTTATACTGTTGCTTATACATTCTTCTCTTCTATACATGGAACATTCTCTGGGATTGACCACATACTAGGACACAGGGATAGCTTAAACAAATATAAGAAGGTTGAAAAAGATAAAAAAAAGAAAAGCAGAAAGAACCACAAATACATGGAGATTAAACAACATGCTACTGAAGAATAACTGGATCAGAGAAGAAATAAAAAAAGAAATCAAGAGATACATAGAAACTAATGATAATGATAGTACAGTACAACACATCAAAACTTTTGGGGCACAGCAAAAGTGGTCAGAAGAGGAAACTTCATATCATTACTGGCCTATCTCCAAAAATAAGAACGAGCCCAAATAAACAACCAAACACGTCATATTTAAAAATATATATATAAAAAGAAGAGCAAATGAAGCCTAAAGTTAGCAGAAGGAAAGAAATCATCAAAATTAGAGCAGAAATTATTGAAATTGAAAACAGAAAAACAGTAGAAAAAAATAAATGCAACTAAAAGCTGGTTCTTTGAGAAGGATAATAAAATTGACAAACCTCTGGCTAGACTCACTAAAGAAAAGAGAGGGCACAAAAAAACAAAATCAGAGATGAAAGAGGGGAAATTATGACAGACACTGCAGAAATACAAAGGATCATACAATAATACTATGAAAGAGTATATAACACCAAGTTTAAAAACCAAGGAGAAATGGGCCAGTACTTTAAAAGATACAACCTTCCTAGACTGAATCAAGAACTGAAAAATCAAAATGGAACAGTCAGCATTATAGAAATTGAAACAATTATCAAAAACCTACCAAAAAGTAAAAGTCCAGGACCAGACAGCTTTACCAGTGAATTTTACCAAACATTCAAAGAAGGTTTAATACCTATTCTCCTCAAACTCTTTCAAAAAATTGAAGAGGAGGCAGTACTTTCTAAGTCATTTAATGAGGTCAATATCACCTTGATACAAAAACCTGGTTAAGATAACACAAAAAAAGAAAACTACAGACCAATATCTCTCATGAGCACTGATGTAAAAATTCTAAATAAGATATGAGTGAACAGAATACAGCAACATACTGAAAAGATTTTACACCATGATCAAATGGGCTTCATCCCAGGGGCATAGCCATGATTCAACATATGCAAATTGATTAATGGGATGCACCACATAAAAAATTTTAAAAATAAGAATTATGTGTTCATATCAATAGATGCAGGAAAATTCCTTCGACAAGATACAGCATCCATTTATGGTCAAAACACTTAACAAAATTGATATAGAAGGAAAGTACCTTAACATAATAAATGCCGTATATGACAAACCATCAGCCAACATTATACTTAATGGTAAAAAACTAAAAACCTTCCCTCTAAGATCAGTAACAAGGCAAGACTGTCCACTATCTCCACTGTTATTCAGTGTAACACTGGAGTTTCTAGCGAATGCAATCAGGTAAGAGAAAGATATGAAAGGCATCCAAGTAGGAAAAGAAGAAGTAAAATGTCATTATTTGTGGATGATATTCTCTCTATATAAAACTGTAAAGACTCCACTAGAACACTAATAGAAACAATAAACAAATACAGTAAAATTTCTGGATACAAAATCAGAGTTCAAAAATTCATGGTGTTTCTATATTCTAATAATGAAGTGTCAAAAAAAGAAGTTAAAAAATAATTTATTTTGTAATTTTAATAAAAAGAATAAAATACCTAGCATAAATCTAACGAAACATGTGTGAACCTATATGAATAAAACTATAAGACCCTTTTAAAAGAAATTGAAGAAGATAAAAATAAATGGAAAAATATTCTGTGTTCTTGGATTGGAAGAATCAACATAGTTAAAATTACCTTATGACTTAAAGCATTACAGAGATTTAATAAAGTCCCATTGGCATTTTTTAAGGAAATAGAACCCCCCAAAAAACCCATGAGCTTTGTATGGAAGCACAGAAGACCCTGAATCTCCAAACCCATCCTGATTAAAAGGAACAAGGCTGGAGCCCTCACTTTTCCTGACTTCAAAGTATACTACAAAGCAACAGTAATCAAAACTGCATGCTATTGGCAGAAAAACAGACTCACAGACCAATGGAACAGAATCGAGAGTCTTGAAGTAAACCGATGTTTATATGGGCACATAATTTTCAACAAAGGAGTCCATATCATAAATTGAGAAAAGAAAGCCTCCTTAATAAATGGTGCTGAAAAAACTGAAACGCCACCTGCATAAGAATGATACTAGACTGTTTTCTATCACTACACACCAAAATTAACTCAAAATGCATTAAGGATATGAATATAAAACCTGGAACAATAAATTCCATAGGAAAAAAAGAACAAAGGAACTTAACTCATGGATCTTGGACGTAAAGAGGATTTTATGAATTTGACCTCAAAGGCAAGGGAAGTAAAAGCAAAAATAAATGAATGGGACTACATCAAACTAAAAAGCTTCTGCACAGCAAAAGAAATCATCAGCAAGGTAAAGAAAGTGCCATCCAAATGGGAGAAGATATTTGCAAGCAACGCCTCTGATAAGGGCCTAATATTCAAAATACAGAAAGAATTCCTATGACTCAATAGCAACAAAAACAAATCAAATGATCTAATTTAAAAAAAATGAGCAGAGAACCTGAACAGACACTTCTCCCAAGAAGACATACAAATGACCAAAAAACAAATGAATGGATACTCAACACCACTAGCTATTAGGGAAATACAAATCAAAACCATAATGAGATACCATCTCACACCTGTTAGAATAGCTGTTATCAACAGGACGAGTAATAACAAGTGTTGGAAAGGATACAGAGAAAAACCAAAAAAAAAACCCTTATACATTGCTGATGGAATTACAAATTGGTACAGCCACTATGGAAAACAGTATGGAGTTTTCTCAGAAAATTAAGAATGGATCTACCATGTAATTCAGCAATCCCTCTTCTGGGTAATTGCCCCCAAAGCCTTAAAATCCATATCTGAAAAGATATTTGCACACCAGTGTTCATAGCAGCATTATTCACAGTGGCCAGGACATGGAAGCGATTGAAGTGTCCTACGGCAGATGATTAGCTAAAGAAGCTGTGGTACATATAAACAATGGAATATTACTCAGCCATAAGAAGAGATGAAATAATACCATTTGCGACAACATGGAGAGACCTTGAGATAGTCATGCTAAGCAAAATAATCCAGATAGAAAGAAATTAAAAACCACATGATATCACTTATATATGGGATATAAACCTGAAAGCAACAAACAGGAGATACAGAGACACAATAAACTAGCAGATGGGGTAAAAAGTGTTAAATATGTGGTCTCAGAAAGAAATCTATGGGTGGTGAACCCACAGTGTGTGTGTGTGTGTGTGTGTGTGTGTGTGTGTGTGTGTGTATATGTATATATATATATATATATATATATATATATATATATATATATCCATAAAAATAAAATAAAAACAAATATAACTTTAGAGGGGACTATCTATTCTATTTTAGCCATAAATGATCTGAAGAAGCCAACTGTAGTTATGAAACTGAACCATAGGTCAAAAAAGACAGAATATAACTTATCTGGGACAAAGTATTGAACATATTAATTCTGTAATAAGGTTAACCTCTTATTTATTTAATCTCAGCTGAGGCAGAGCAGACCATTTATTGATTTAGTATATAGAAACAAGAAGAAGCATATTGCAATTAAATTGAACTTTTAAGTCAGGAGGCCCTGGTAGCTTGGTCTTTTACTTGTATTCCTTTGGGAAATAAATTTTGAAAATTCCTACTCCACAATAAGGGAGACTTCATTTCTTTCTTTCCAAGGTCTCATACATCATGTATTATATTAAAAGAAAAACAGAAAAGTACAACAATTAGCTGCATGCTGAAACATAAGCAATAGATACAACATTGTTATTCTGCTGGAAGAAAATGGGAATGCTATAAAATAGAAAGGTTGGTCGAGTTGCTATGTCGGAGAGTCTTAGTACTTGGAAGGCACATTAATTCTCAGAAAAGCATTAGACGTGGCTAGTGAATTTCTGACTTTGCTTAACAAGGCCTTACATGTAGGTAATGTGTTTTTTGGAGCATTGGTTTCTTTTATGTCTTTAAAATGGAAATTAATTAGAAAACTGTATTGTAAACATTTATAAAATATAGAATGAATTTAAAATGACTTACCCTAGTACCACTATACTTATACAACTTTCATTAGCTTTTTGGTGTATTTTATTTTGGTCTTTTTTCCTATCTGTAAAGGTTAATTAGCTGTAATCACACTGCTCTTATAATTTTGTATGCTACTTTTTAAAACTTTATGTTATACCATAAGCATTTTCCAAACTTTGCAATATTCTTATTATCATGATTTTAATGGCTATATAATGGCCCATTGAAAAATGTACCATGATGGACATTTTTTATTAATGTTTAATTGACATAAAATATTATATTAGTATCATGTGTATGACATAGTGATTCGACATTTGTATAAAGTGTCAAATGATCACCATAATAAATTTAGTTACCATCTGTCACCATCCAAAATCAATGCAATGTTATTGACTGTATTCTTCATGCTGTACATTATATTTCCATGACTTATTTATTTTATAACTGGAAGTTTAAACCTCTTGATTCCTTGCAACCATTTTACCCTCTTCTCAACCCCCTTTCCCTCTTAAATCTACTAATCTGTTCTCTGTATCTATGAGTTTGGGTTTTGTTTTGTTTTGTTTCTTTTGTTTTTTTAGATTTCACATATAACATATGGTATTTATCTTTCTCTACCTAACCATTTCACCTAGCATAATACCTTCAAAGTCCATGCATGTTGTCACAAAAGGCAAGATTTCATTCTTTTTATTGCTAAATAATATTCTTGTGTGTGTGTGATTTTTATTGGCTATTGTAAGTAATGCTGCAGTGAACATTGAGGTGAACATATCTTTTTGTATTAGTGTTTTTGTGTTCTTTAAATAGATACCCAGAAGTAGAGTTGCTATATCATATAGTAGTTGTATTTTTAATTATTTTGAGGATACCCCATACTTTTTTCCATAGTGGTTGCACCATTTTACATTGCCAATAGTACACAAGGGTTCCCTTTCTCCACATCCTCAGCAACACTTACAATTTTTTTGTCTTTTTTATAAGAGTTTTTCTAACAGGTATAAGATGGTACTTCACCATGGTTTTGATTTTTATTTCCCTAATAATTAGTGATGATGAACATCTTTTCAGCTACCCATTGGCCATCTGATGTCTCCTTTGAAGAAAAATACCTCTGCATATCCTCTGCCCATTTTTAATTGTATTTTTTGAGTTGTAGGAGTTTTTTATAATTTTTTGATATTCATCTCTGATTAGAAATATTTTACAAATATTTTCTCATTCTGTAGGTTATCTCGTCACTGTATTGATTTTTTTCCATGTAGAAGCTTTTTAATTTGATGTATTTTCATTTTTTCATTTGTTTATTTTTGCTTTTGTTGTCCTTTCTTTTGGAGTCATCTTCCTCCCTCCCCCCCCAAATATGCCAATATCAAGGAAGCTTACTGCTTATGTTTCCTTCCTGGAGTTTTATTGTTTCAGGTCTTACATTCAAGTCTAATCCATTTTGAGTTAATCTAATTTATGATGTAAGATAGTGGTCCAGTTTCATTCTTTTGCATACAACTGTCCAGTTTTTCTAATGCCCTTTATTGAATAGATTGTCCTTTTCCTATTTATGTCTTCTTTGTCATAAATTAGTTAGCCATGTATGTGTGGGTTTATTTTTGGGCTGTCTAGTTTCCATTGATCTATGTGTGGGGAGAGTGGATATTCTTTTCTTGTTTCTGATATTAGAGGAAAATTTTTCAGCTTTTCACCATTAAGTATGATGTTAGCTGTGGATTTGTCATATATAACCTTTATTATGTTGAGGTACTTTCCTTCTATATCTGCTTTGTTGAAAGTTTTTATCGTGATGGACATTTGAATTATTTTCAGTCTGGGCATTGTAAATAACTATTTTGTGGGCATGTATCCACGTCATTATTTCTCCATAATTGGATATTTTTCTCTAGTGTAGACACATATCAATTAAATCAGCGAGTCAAATAGTATAGTTCTTTTTAAAAATGATATTACATTTAGATTTTGTTTTTGCGAAAGATGTGAGTGAGGACATGGTCTGAAAAAATATATGTATATATACTTAAATTTAATAGTGATTATTTCTGCTGTTTTATTTGCAAAGAAATAACTACTTTCTTTTTTACTTTTAGTTATCAAAGTTTCTACAATAAATATGTATTGCTTTATAAATTAAGAAATTATAAGCAAACAAAAACAGAGTAAAGTGTATGACTTATACTATAGACTCTAGAGATAGCCAGCCTAAGTTTGATGTCCTGCTGAGCTACTTACTACTTCCGTGATCCTAGGCAAGTAACCTATCCTCTCTCTGCCTCAGCTTTCTTGTGTATAAATTGGGTTAGTAACGATGCATATCTAATAAAACCATTGACCCCATATGTGTACTTTGAGAATTATTGAGTTAATTCATTTAAAGTGCAGAGAATAATGTCTAGGATATAATAAATACTTTATAAGTTCCTCGATCATTATTATTTTGGATTAGAATAGCAACTCAATCCTTCTAATACTCACATTGATCACCCTCTCTGAAATCGTGATGTCAGCAATTCAATCCATTACAGTTCATTTGTAGGATAACTATACTTTACTAAAGAATTAGGGTGAATAGATGTGACATCTATTTATCCATAAATATTCATATTTATTATCCATAAGCCCATATTCTTCTACCATCCCATATGTATACACTGTCTTCTCTACTTTCCAGAATAGTTTTATTAAATGAGAAAGTAGGATATCTTGAGAGCCCTGGGTGCTTGGACAAGGGAGAAATGTGAAGCAACCTTTCAAAGACAATCTTCACATTCCTCACAATTTTATGTATATTTGGCACTGAATTTAAATAGAATGCAGTGAAATATAAATCTGAAAATTTGTAGAAGTGGATATATCTTGGTCCAAATCACTATAATTCTCAAAGATTTTTTTTCCTAGAAGTATAATTGATTGTATTACTTCATCAAATATTGCAAAACTGAATATCTTATTTACTGTCCCATATATCAAAGATCTACAAGATACAACCTATCGGTAAATATAAAAACGAGAACTGGGTTTCATTTATTTTATAATTTCAAGATAAATAATCTATTTAGAGACTCACATTAAAGTGCAGGTAATTATTTACAAATTCTTGAACAGATATAAAAAGTCAATGCCTTTTATCACAATCACCTCCATTTTAAAATTATTTAAACATACCCAATGAATTATCTATTTCATACCCTTTTATTTTCCAAAACTATATATAAGCAAGCAAGTGTACTAGAAAATCTCACTGCGTTATGGACTACCAGAGAGAATAATTCCTGTGGTAAATAATATTTTTTCTATATGTTAAGCACAGAGTTTTCATGTGTAATTTATAATGTACTTCTACTATATCACATTGATGAGGTCTTTTTAACATGAGGCCCTTCTAAGACCCATGATAGTCTTTTTCAGTCTTCTTATAGATACTATAATACTTTGAAGAAAGAAAATTTCTCTCTAGTGATCTATTTTTTTTTATTTCAAAGGCTGTGAAATGGATTCCAAATCAGTACATTTCAATTAGAATCTTCTTGCTCAGAGCATGATAATGACATTTTAGGCTGTTCACCAAACATTGTGTCCTCCAGTTGTTTCCATTTTCTTTCCATGACTTGGGATATACCACAGAATGTATCCTCAGGAGGTGGTTAGGAATGTAATTTGCCTATTTTTCTCAAATTAAAATACATCAGTTACTGGTATATGATGGTCATGGCATAAGCACAAGAATAGGCTTGAGCTGCTTGTCTGTATTTCTATTCTAGGAAGCAATAGGAAAATCACACTGACAATATAATAAGGAATTTGAAGCTTAGGTCTTAATTGCTGTCTCATTTGTGGCAGGCTCCAGACAGGAAGTTATTATCTGAGTGATCAAAGGAGAGAGTATATGCAATAATGGTGACATCATTCAAGCCTACTCTCAGCTTTAAAAAAAAAAAAAAACCTCTCCCTCACTTAAATATGAAGTGGTATACAGTTAAAACAATGTATACCTTTTACCTGATGCAGAAATCACTGAATATAAAGCCTATAAGGCTTTTGAAAAAGCTGCCTCTCACTTAGGCCTAATAGACTCTGATTGTATTAGGATATGCAGTTTAATAATGTCCATAAACTAGTAGTAAATGATTCCATGTCATAGGAAAATGAAATGAAAATAGTTGAGTGTTATTGAGAGCTTTGAATACACAATAAAATGTATGAACACCAGGTGTTTTACTTTTGATTTCTATGAACAGTGATTTTTTGTTATAAAAATAAGAAAAAAAGGAAAAAATACTGGCATGTTCAGATACTCACTTCCCTGTACTACTATAACCCACAGGAAAACAAAAGCTCTGCCTGCTATAAGTAAGCTCTAAAATCTATTTAAAAAGAAAGTACCATCATTTTTATTGTCACCAGAAAGTCTTCAGCCAAATGAGAAAGTAGATATCACACTGATGAGACTTCATTTTGTGACAGCAGGAAAAGAGGATTTGACTTGAAAGGCCCTGAAGAAGAATGTCAGGCCTTTGTAATTCTGATTCTGGGAAACCAGAGTAACAGTTTCACAAGCTAGCTCCTGTAGAGCTGGATTTGACTGAATGGGGCTGTTACATTTCCAAAAGGCAGCCTGGCCTCTGGATATCATAAGCAGTTCAAGTATAAGGGTGGGGAGGCTACTCTAGTTTAAAAGTAGTTTTTTTTTTTTAAGGACTTCATTGTGTAATAATTTAGCATTGGAAAGAATAGTAAATGTAGCTATTTTTCTCCACATAGAATTGTTGAAAGGGGCAATTTTAAACAGCCTTCTCCACTTTTAGCAGAGATAATACATAGGTTGTACTTGGTGAGAAAAAGGGCTGGCTGCCAAATTCAGAAGGAATGTGAATGTTGAATCGAGTTTGAAATAAACTGATTCCCAATGGCCCCTTTCATAAAAGAGTATACAGACCTACTTGTCAAGTGATGCAGAATCTTTTTGAAAATTTATTGATTTATATCAGTGTATTTTTTTCTCAAACTCTTCTTCATAGCACCATCCTCCCCTTCTCACTCCCCTCTCCCCCAGTACCTGGAAAAGGTTTATCTTGTATCCAGACTCTTCTGGCTCCTGACTCTTGGACCAATTGTTAATCCTTAGCCAATTATATACATAGTGTAGAGTGTAGTGGTGTCTGAGGTGGGACAGAGGTGGATATCAATCTTGATCAGGTTACTTACTAGTTACATGATCTTTGGAAAGGTTCTTAACTTCTCTGAGCTTCATTTTCTACATGTATGAAGTTGGACTAATAATGGTACCTATATAGGTTTAGTTTGAGGATTAAGTCAGATAATGTGAGTTTTGCAGTGTCTAATAAATACTCTAAAATGGTGAATTGCGGTTTTATTTTTTTGTTGTTGGTGTATTTTAGTTCATACTTGTTCTTCATCACCACTATCATCATCATCACCATCATCATCATCATCATCTGCCAATACCATCTATAGAGACTGACTCATCAGAGTTGATCACAAAATCAAGCAGATATCTCCAGGATAGTTTCTCAGTAATGGCACTCTTGAAATTTTGAGCTGGATAATTCTTGGTTCAGGTGGGAGAAAGCTGTCCTGTGCATTGTAGGATGTTTTGCAGCATCCTTGGCTTCTACCTACTAGATACCAGTAGCATCCCCACCCTCCCACCCCAGCTGTGCAACCAAAAATGTCTCTAGACAGTGCGAAACGTTCTCTGGGCCCAACATTGCCCCCAGGGGAGAATAATTGCTCTAAGTGTTCTTTGTTTTAGTAATTTCTATACAAGCTATCTCTCATTCCACCATTTATAATCCTATCACTCTTCATTACCTTGACTCTGGTTTCATCTGACAACTTCGGTCTTTATTTTCAACTCTCCTTTTAGTTTTTCAGCAAGGTATCCTGGTTTTGGCCTTCATTTTGGGACCTAAATCTTAATCTTTACTGACTTATTCCGAAACCTGCAACTCTGTTACAGCCATTTCTGACCCTTAATATATGTCTGGCCCAACAAATTATACTTCCACTTCCTATTTACCAGTTCCTAGTGCTAGCCCAGCAGAGTCTCCTACCAGAGCCCTTTCTTTACATTTTTTTTAATAAAAGGTAGTTGAGGACTCTAAAATGAGGACTCTAAAACCAGACATCCTGAGTGGGAATCCCAGCTCTGCTAATATGACCTTACTTACCATAACCTTAACTTTTCCTTTTTCCTCCAATTTGTAAAATAAGGATATTACTAGTTAGTACTTCCTGGATTGTTGTATAATTAAGCAACCCTTTGTTGCTTCATGCCCACCTCTTTTAGGTGGGTTAAAATACATACTTAGAGCACTGCCTGGTACTATGACAAGCACCATATAAGTATAAACTATTATTATTACTACTCTTATAAAGATTTCTATGTAAGAACTATTGGCATAAGATAAGAGTTAACCTCCAGGTGCCATCTCAGTGCTCTAAAAGGTCTGCCAATTTTTTCATGTCATAGTGCATTTTGAAAATGATAAATATTTTTCCATCAAACTGGAGTAAAGGGAGGAGACTCTGTCCACTTGCTGGATGAGAAAATAAGTATGTCAGATAAATGTAACCCATTTGTGACTTGCAGTGGTTCACAGCACTCTGGTTTGAAAGTTTTGCACCAAGCTCATCAAAATTAAAGGACAAAGGTTCCAAATGGTGACCCAGTTAGAAATTTTGATTTCCAGTTTTGACACTTAGACCCCAGTTCTTTCTAGGTTTATAGGCCTATAAGGTTTATAGCTGTTTTATTGGTTTCCTTTTTGAACAAGTTAAAATAAAACAAAGGCAACTTCTGTTGAGTATCATGACATTTTAAACATGTACACTTTTTTTTCTCTAAAACCTCAGTCTAGCAAATCCCACAAGTATAGAGGTGTGAGAATTTAACTCAATAATGTTAGAGAAAAGAAACTCTCAATCAAATTTCATATGATGACCCACTCTTTTTATTTTGTAATTTTATTTGGAAAGGGTTGGTACACAAATAGCTCAAGATATAAAAAGAGCTCTTTTCTCTAATTTTCTGTTTGAATGTTTTGGCTTTGATTTTATGGCATGGTAGGTAGGACTATATTTTCATTTGTGACCTCTCCAAGAACTGATTTTAAGCTTCTCATTAGCATATGCTTCCTCTGTGTGATTCACACCATTTGAGCAAGTGATTCCTTGGTTTCTTCAGCACAATATGAATAATATACTATCTTCCTCTCAGAGACAATTGTGGTTTGAATATATTGAGCTAGGAAAAAAATGAATGATATTTTTGAGTCATCTTTCTAAAAAGCTTCCTAGACAAACAAATGGTACAAATAGACCTTCTTGGGTGAAGTAGCTGGTTAAACTCTTTAAATCAAGGTCTGTCTTACACAGTACATTACCAGAGTCTGTAGCACTGCACACATTTATTCCAATTTTCCATTGTCATTTCCGATGCCCTAGTTTGTGTCATTGTTAATTTGTGCCTTAAATTTGGTGTTAGCCATATAATTGTACTTCTTACTTTTTCTCTTCCAAGACCTTTCATATCAACTTCCTAATGTCCCCCAACTATTAGGAATAAACTCCTAAGAATCATTGAAATCCTAGAATGTTAGCATTGGAAGGAATCCTGGAGTATAATTCAGTGGCTCTCAAAATATGGTCTCTGAATTAGTGCCAGAAATTTGTACCAATCCTCAGTGGAAGAGAAAAATAAGACAAGTAAGCATTCCATAAAGCTAAATTTTCACTTAAATTTTTTTTTGAAATTATCTTGCACTTTTGTCTTGAAATATCCTTTATGTGATGATGTGATGGTACTAACAGATGGTTAGTTTTAAATTTTGGTTGCTTTTTTATGTCCATATTTGCCAAAATTATGTTGGCAACCCTTTGTTGCTTCATGCCCACCCCTTTAAAAAGTTTTATTGATCCATGAAATACAAAAATCTGGGAACCATTCATTTCATAAATGAGAAAGCTGAGAAAAGATTAAATGAGTTGCCTTAGGCCATACTGATAGTGACAATCCTGAACTGCAAACACCAATGTTAACATCAACTATTTACCATGATATTCAAAGCTTGCTGTATTTAAATCCCTGATGCCTTTGCATCTTTATCATCAGGGTGCCTCAAAAGAAACCCTGTGTTCTTAACAACCATGATCATTTGCCATTTCTTGAATGTGCCTTGCAGTTTTTCACTTTTCCACTTTCTTAATCATTATAAAATTCCACTCAGTTCAAGTGCTTTCTCTTTTACAATAATTCAGTGTAGAAGAAATCCTTCTATTTTCTGTGCTCCCATAAATTTATACCATTTATTGGCATATCATATTTTGCCCATGCTGTCATCATTCATGGTCTATAATCTTTTCTATGTTCTCCATCTCCATAAATAGCATCACCATCTACCCAAGTGCTTAGGATGGAAACCTTGAAGTCATCCCTTACCAGCCTATACCAATCTAATTAATCATGTCATCTTTACCTCCAAAATTCATAGGTTCACTTTAATTCTTTAAATAGACTACTGCACAGATCACTGTTTCTCCTTGCTCAATCCTGCCATCCATTCTTTACTTAGCAGTCAAGTTTAGGTGTGGTATTTTCCTTGTAAATTCCTTCAGTGATTTTTCCATAGCCTTCAGGATAAAGTCTAGAATGTCCAACATGTTATACAAGATATGTAGTATCCTTGCCTAATTTTCTAGCCTCATCTCTTGCTACTCTTTTGTTTGCACACTTTCCTTCAGCCTTACTATACTCTCAATTCTTCGAATGCATTTTTTTATTATTACATTTTGTTGCTTGCTGACTCTAATTGCCTCTCACTTTTTTGGACCATCACATATGCTGTTTACACTGCCTGGAATACTTCTTCCAGGAAACTTTCCTTGAATTCCTAAGTTTTGATTGGATGCCCCATGGCACAGTACCCTTTCTTTACCATAGCACTTACAACAATGTATTATAATTACTTGTTTGATTGATTTCCTTACTAGCAAGTCTGTATGAACCATGAGGTCAGGTATCCTATCTATTATGCTCAGCTCTTATATCTGGCAAATAGTAGGCACTCAATTAATGCTATATGAATAAAAGTCTCTGCTACATTTTTTTCTTACACTATTGAGACTTACATGCCTGTTTTATTTTCTTGATTTGATTATAATTTCCTTTAAGTCAAATAAGTCTTATGATGTAATACCCTTTTTGTAGTACCATACATTTTATAGACTGCTGGTAAATATTTGGTAAATATATGATTAAGATATTTTTCTTAAGAGGGCAGGGAATGGAGCACAGCTAAGGGTAAAAATTACTGTATATGTTTTCATTAAAGCTAGGATACAGCATAACCCTATTCAATCCAAGGACTTTAGGCTGATTCTAGCACTGTTTATAACTGATTCTAGCACTGATTGTTTTTCAGGTGCTGCCCACCAATAAAATATCCCTACCTTACCTAGTTTAAATTGGAAAATATTCTAAAACTTCATCAAGTTAAAATATAATGATTCAAATAGGAATTCTGCTGTATTTTAGATAATAAAAATTTATAAAAATTTTAAAGTGGCCTATCATACCTAGGCGTGTGTGTGTGTGTGTGTGTGTGTGTGTGTGTGTGTGTGTGTGTGTATTTCTTGGGGACTGAACTCAGGATAGACTTTACATGAAGCTATGAATTAGGTGATAGCTTCATATTGAAAGCCAATATTTTATTTTAACCATCCAAAAATCAGTCCAGTTTTGTGTGTGTGTGTGTGAGGAATTTTATCTAATTAAAAGATATTTTTGAATTTCCTGTTTATTGATTCTCTTTTAAACATTCAGGATATAGGGAAATGTCAACAGTCACATGTATTTCACATTGCACACAATGGACTCTAATCTCAGCATCTTTGTATGCATCATAATACCTGAATTGCACAACAAAATAATCCATAAGGTAGGACGCATTTTTTTTCATTTTTTTGTTTTCAATAAACTCAACTTAAATGGATTAATTTTTTTTGGTAAAAAATGAACTGAACATCAGCATTTGTGATATATTTTTATAGGTTTGCCTCAAGCTTGGCTCCTTTCTCTTATATACAAAGGTTCTTCTTGCTCAGACAGTTTGAATTTGTTGAGTCCAGGACAAACTGAAATGGAATAAGAATGCTGTTTAACTTTTAAGTAACCTATCTGAATGACAGCCCATTTTACATGGCAGAGGACAGTGCCAAAAGGCATATTAGGCTCAGGAGTAGGAATTGTGACAAGTTTCAGTGCCTATCCTCAAAGATGTCTTCTCTGACCTTACAGTGGATGTCAGTGCTCCTCTTTCTCTCATTTATGATTCTATATTAAACCCACATGTTTTGGCAATGGACTAGATGATGTGGGTAGGGTACAGAGAGGAAGAATCAAGAATATCTTTATTACTATTAACCCAGCATTGTTACCTAGCTCATGGTAGAATCTAAATAAATGTTTGTTGAAAGAATGAATAGTTGAGGAATAAAACACATTTTGGCACTCACAACCACAATATATATATTTTAAAATTAATACTTGTTTTTATTACTATATGGTCATCTGTATAGTTGTTAGGCCCATAGTTTTAGAAGTCAGGTAGACATGGATTCAAATCCTGACTTCACCATTTAAGCTATGTGACCCTGCAAGTATAATTTAACCTCTCTGAGCCTTGCCATTTCTGCCTATTGAAAATAGAAATTATATTAAACTAATCTTAAAGATAGTGATGAGGATTAGATATGATGAACATTTAATATGCTTAGAATGATGCATAGCTGAGAATATTTTATAGAGATAGCTATTGTTGTTGTTATTGCTATTAGCATGTAATATACTCAGGTGTCTAGGAAATAGTAAATATCCAATAACTGTTAGCTATAAGTATTATTATTATTATTATTATTATTATTATTATTAATTTTGTTATTTAAATTAAATTGTTTTCAATGGAATGCTTTTTAATATTGGGCTCAGATTATTAGCCTTAATTGAAATAATTGTTATCTCTTAAACTAGAGTAGACATGAGATATTTTTGCATTTAAAACAAAAAGTTTATTAGTTGTTGCTTTTATCATTCATGTAAATAGTTCATACATGATCACATTGAATAATTTGTTCTAATTCTAGAATTTTGCAGAAAACATCAGGATAGGATAAAGTAGAACTTGGCTATAATGGTGATATGATTTTTGCTCTCTTTGATAAACTATATTTTACATTCATTCAAGGTTGTTATTATTTTAATGAATATAACTTCTCCAGTTTCTACAAGTTTGTATGTGTGCATATATATGTGTGTATATGTATAAATACATTTATACATATTATACATATATGTTTGTATATTTATTATGTACCTATTAAAATGTTTGCTACATAGGACCACCATGGAGAATAGTTTTAGGAAGTGCTATTCAGATGCTTAAGTGAATAGTAATTGCTGTTGGTAACCACAGATTAAGCCACTGGAAATTTGCAAGCTTTAGAAAGATACCTCTGCTGTTCTCCATTAGACTGTTCATCATGTTTTTTAATCACTTTTTCAGCTGTATTGGGATATGATTGACAAATAAAAATTGTGTATATTTAGCTTATATGTCATTATTTTGAAAAAAAGTTGCCTTTTTAACATTATGGTTAGCAAATCAATAAAAAGTCCAGAATCTTCATTGAACACCAAGTAAGTGTCCCATCTATGTGTCCCTACTATGTGTCAATGGAGAAAGTCTGAAACTGTCTCTGTATGCAAAGAACCTCAATTCTATCTGGGATTATGTGATATATATACCTGGAAATACAGCTCATCATACAAGGCAAATATGCTACATTGGCAAGTGAGTATGGGACCTCAGAGCAGCTAGACATCTTATAAGCATCTATGGTTAAAAAAAGCTTTGTGGTTATCTTAACTTGGGTTCTCTAGAAACAGATTCTGAAACAAGGAGTTATATGCATAAGGTTTATTTGGGAGTGCTTTTGGGAGATATATCTATAAGGAAGTAAGAAAGGTAAAAGCAAAATTTGCCAGAGGGAGAAATTGACCCATAATGTGGTTGCTACATGACCTCAGCAGATCTTACAGAGAAATCTGAAACTGGAATGGATCTTCAAAGTCATCCGAAATTGAGGCAAAGTGGGCTGGACTTTTGAATCCCTGCATCATCCAGTTTGGCTATGGACCACTTCTAGAAAGGGTGTTAACCTTGGTTAAAGAAACTCCTTGTAGTTAAGGGCAACTCCCAGTATACATCTAACTTTGAAGGTTAGTAGTCTGATGTTCCCAGCAGCTTGGGGATGGTGTGCATGGGCCCTAAAAAGTCTGCCCTGGACAGAGCCATCTACTATAAGGCATTACAACTTGACTTGCCTTTAAAGATTAAATAGGATTTAAATAGATACAGAGGAGAAATTAACAGATATGCACTCAGGTGAGAATGGTGTAGAAATGGACAAATTATGTTCTGAGAACATCAAATAAATTAGGTTTTGATTTAACTTACTTTTATTCAATTTTTACTTTTTAAAGGTGTTATGCTATACTGGGAATTTTTGTAATGTAGCATCTCATTTAATTATTATTATACTTCTTTGAGGTTATTTCCGTTTCATAAATGAGAACAATGAATCTCAGCATGGTTATGAATTGGGTAATGTTACTCATGAATTAAGCAGTGAAGCAAGCACTCAAACTCAAGTCTTCTGTCTTCGAAGACTTCTCTGTTTATTAAACCATGTTCATGTGACTGAATATAAATTGTGGCAGTATGTTGTGGAGACTATATAAGAGACACTCTGGTTCTTGGTCCTATATACTTTATTGTGCTGATCTCTAGTTGTCTCAAGACTACAATTTTATAATAATAATAATACATTTATTATTAGTAGTAATGTTATTAGTACTGGTCATTGTTTGCTAAGACTGTGTTATATTTTCTCACTCTATCTCTGTGGATTAAGATATATGTTTCTCAGAGCAAGCTGGAGGAAGATAGTATTATCCTTGTTTTATGGATAAGGTAACTGAAATGCAGAGAATATAATAAACTTGTCCAAGGTCACATAGCTAGAATGTGAAAGGGCTGAGATTAGAATCCAGGTCTGTGATTTCCAAAGTGCATGATTTATGCACTACATTGAAAGCTTTTATTTTTGTATCTTCTGTTGTCCTTTGTATATTCTGGGCACATGGTTGAGACTTAGTGATTACTTATCACCTTAACAAACTGGGATAAATTGCTTTGCCTGTCTACTTCAGTGTTCAATATTTTCACAAAGGTGTCTAGCAGGAATATTATGTGAGACCAGAGAATAAACTGGTGATCCCACAAAATGAGATTTACTTTATTCATCATTTTATGCCTACCATTCATCCATTCTTTATTATAACAAATATATGTTTAGTCTTATTGTGTGCTAAGCACTATCATAGATGGTAAAAAATAACACAATGTCACTTTCCCCATAGAGTTTATATTCTAGAGCAGGAAGACAGGTGAGTCACAAGTAAATAATTAAATACATATCTCACAATGATGATCTGTACTCTGAAGAAAAAATAGAACCAAGTCAGGAGCATTGAGAATTGGGTAGGGTTAGAAAGATGGTTCATATTTTAGATAGAGTGGCCAGGAGGGTCTCTTTGATGAGATTGTATATGAGCAGAAATCTGAAAGAAGAGAAGTGAGCCATGCAAATATGCTGAAGAAGAGTATTAGCAGCATAGGGAACAGCAAGTGTGAAGGCCTAGAGGCAGGAGATTTCCTGGCATGTAGAGGAACACCACAATGCAATTAATGAGATGTTATTGTAATATTTTGCCAAATGAGTCATCAGTGATATAAAAGATTTAAAAGCCCTTTTCCAAAGTTGGCTATGTATTTCCCACTAGAGCATATGGTGAGTGTTAGAGAACAGGACTAATGGGAAAAGATTTAAGTATTTCAAACCAACTTATCAAGAAGAAATACATGAGATGGGCTATTTCATGACTATCTTTAGCAGTTTCATGTAGGGTTTTTATAAGGAGCAGTGGAGTTGCCTTTTGAGGATTAGGTTTTTTTCCCCCTTCCTTTTAGGAGGTAAGTACAAATTAGAAAATCAGTCAATAGAATATGTGTCCTCTAGTGACATGAGAATTGTTTGGAGGTGACAGGAGTCTAGAGGGTAGTTGAACTCAGTTAAAATGTGAGACATTTAGAAAAAGAAAAGTTTAATTGAGTAAATTCAGAACAATGAATCTTTATTTTCAAGCTAAATAAAGTATTTTGATATACAGGGGAAATAACTCTAAAAAGCCAGCTTTACTGCCATGTTTTGAGTTATTTGCATAAATAACACAGTCCTAGAGACAAATATCAATTTGATGTTACAGTGAGTAAGCCTGAAAGTGTCTTCCTAGAAAGGATGGATTGGTACATTGTTTAAATTATTTATGTACATATTTATGTCCTATCTATTCAAAAAATAAGTTGAAATGGGCTACAGAGCTCTGTATATAATATACAAGATAAAGAGTAAGAAGAAATTAGGAGAAAATAATAAAAGATGAACAATTAGGACATGATAAAATTAGGGTAAAACTCCCTAAACTGCATGCCATACAATCCTGTACAGTTAGCTAGAGATAGGCCACACACATTTAGCTTAAGGATTTCTAGAAACAATTGGAAGAGCCCAGGAAATGATAAATTATTTGATATGTGGTTCTCATAAAAAATAAATAAAATAACTAGAGTTTCAGGAGATGCAGGAAGACATTTTGTCCTCTCTGTGGCAGACAGATCCTGAGGTGACCCCTAATGATTTCCCACATCCAAATATTCACCCCTTGCCTTGAGTATGGGCATATTTGTGATTTAATTCTGACCAGTAGAATATAGCAAAAGCGATGGATTGACAATCCACATTATTATATAATGTTTGTCTTAGCAAATTGGAGTAGGAGACTCTCTCCATTGCCAACTTTAAAGAAGTAGCCATGTTGTGAGAGGGCCTATAGAAAGGGCTACATATGAAGGAACAGCTTTTAACCTCTAATAAAACATAGAGTGGCCCCTGACTGACAGTTATGAAGAAAATGCAGACTCTCAAATATATAGGGTAATCTGGAGACAGCCAGAGGGGAGGGGATTTGGTAGGCTGAGAGAATGGGGTGAAGGATTAAAGAAGTACAAATTAGTAGTTAATAGATGGTCACGGGGATGGGGAGCAATTAGTATTAGTGTAAGGGCTATAGACAACTATACAGAAGAAAGAAAGAACAATTAGGGGGATTGTTTTATAAACTATATAAATGTCTATCCAAGATACTGTATAGTTGAAACTAAGGATACAATTAAATTAAAAAAGAAAGATTCCAAGATACAGAATGAAAGAAAGAAGAAAGGAAGGAAGGAAGGAAAGAAGGAAGGAAGGAAAGAAGGAAGGAAGGAAAGAAGGAAGGAAGGAAAGAAGGAAGGAAGGAAGGAAGGAAGGAAGGAAGGAAGGAAGGAAGGAAGGAAGGAAGGAAGGAAGGAAGAAAGAAAGAAAGAAAAGAAAAGAAAAGAAAAGAAAAGAAAAGAAAAGAAAAGAAAAGAAAAGAAAAGAAAAAAAGAAAAGAAAAGAAAAGAAAAGAAAAGAAAAGAAAAGAAAAGAAAAGAAAAGAAAAGAAAAGAAAAGAAAGAAATGAAAGAAATGAAAGAAAGAGGAACCTCAGTCCTATAACCACACGGGGATAAATTCTTCCAACAATAAGAATTACTTGGGAAGAGATATTTCCCTGTTTAAACCTCTGATGAGACCAACAGCACCAGCCAACACCTGGATTGCAGCCTGGCGAGACCTAGGAGCAATGGGTCTAGCTAATTTATGCCTGGGCTCTTGATCCATGGAAATTATGAAGTGATCAGCTTGTACTATTTTATGCCCCTGAGCTCTGTCAGAAATCATCCCTTGGGTCACACTCTGATAGATCTCCATGGGAAGTTGAGGAACTAATTTCCATTAAGCTTTTCACTTTTTATAGATGGCTTAACAGCAGTTCTTTGTAGAAGAAAGATAAATAGGCTATGTGACTAAGGTTTCTAGGTCTTTCCTCATATATAGAATACTGCCTTGGCTTTTTAGATACTTGAATGTATTACACTACATATTTTGGAATATGGTCTGTCACTTTCCACATGGGACTCTCTTTTATATGGTATCCATCTACTCTTTGCACTTTGAACACTTAAGGCTTTTAATGAGTATGTAACTACTCTACTGATTGCTAAACAATAATGTCATTTGATGACTTCAGTTATCATCAGACACAAAATTACCTGTTCAAAACCAATTATGTAAGATTCTCATTGATCTTCATTGTCTTTAAAGCTTTTCAACTTATAACTAACACATATGATTGTCTTCTTTGCTTTAGCAAATGTGAAGCAGAATAGTTTCCCTGCTATAGCATTTTCATCATTCTCCAGTCTTTGCTGTAATCCTTGAAAATGTGAAGATGCATGGATGCTTTTGTTTTACAATTCAGCATGATAGAACCCACAGATCCTGTTTAAGAATTTCATTTAATTTAACAGGGAAAGGAACTACTTATTCTAAAGAAATACATTTTATCATACAGAAGACTGATGGAATTATGTAATTCTCTTAATTAAAGTAGGTAATAAAGTATTAAGACATTTTACAGATTCTCACTTTTATAGACCAGAAGGTAGTCTAGCTTTTTTATTTTCTTCACAGCATTAGGGAGTAGGAACTTTTGCAAACTCCACCTCTGAAGAGACAATAGGTTTTATTCTCAACAATAACCAATGCTATAATGTCACAGTGATGGAAAATATTCTCAATAAACAGACCTGTTCTTTCACTAAAATATTGCTTGTACCTTCCAATTCCAACTATCCAGCAAATATCTTGTGGAAGAGGTAGGTTATAAGTAACAAACAAAAACAGACAGGAATAAAACAAAGCATTTTTAGGTAACAATTTAATTTATGATACTAATCTGGTCATTTATTTTGTTCAGGATGAGTTACAGCCTTAAAAGTCAGGACTAAATCAACATGGGGATTTTTAGAGTTTTATTTCTCATCAGGTTAATGGCATTGAATTCAAATGCTATCATATTAGTGTAGGGAAGAAAAACTTTTCCTCTACTTTCTTAGGTTCAGTAACCGAGGCCTGTGAATTGAATTGACAAAAGACAGATTAATAGGAGAAATGGTTTATTTTGCATGAACATGAGCAAATCACAGAAAATAGGTGAAAAGCCAAAAAATGGTTAAGCTTGAGAACTTAATATACTGCTTTAATAAAGGGTGATACATTGTGGAGAAGTGCCAAGACAAAGGAAAGGGGGTTTGGGCTTCTAGGGTCAGTTATTAAGGAAGATAATGGAAGATAAAGGTTATTTCAGTAAGGTTTGTTGATGAAGACTTCCCATCTCCTGTGATAAGTGTTGTTCTCTTCCTCCTGGTATGGGAGAGGGGAGGGAGAACACTTTCGCAAAGGAATATTTATACTCTGCTTTTAGGCAGAATGGGAGAGGGCAGGCAGTTCCTCCTATGTTTGTTGTTTCTTAATTACTTTCAGCTCAAAATAATCCTTATGCCCAAATGGCATATTTTGTTGTGGCATATTCTGATCCCCTTCATTAGTAAAATCTTGATTAATCAATATACAAACTATTGAAAATCTAAATTAATAGAAAATTTTCATCACTAGGTCACTAGAAATCAACCTGATTTCAGAAGTGCTATTAAGAGAATCAACAACATATAAGATTGGTCTACATTTTTGCTGTCTCTGTCTTCACTATTCAAAGAGTGATGATTCCTCTGTACCTGAGATGATCCTGGCATCCATGAAAGAGAGATAATTAATACAATAGTGATATTAACAAGAGCAAGAGTTGATATTTACTGAATTTAATTTTCATAAAAATCATTCACTGTTATTTCCACTTTCATGGTTAGAAAAAATGAGGCTCAGAGAATTTAAGTAACTTGCCCAAGGTCAATGGGTAGGTAGTAAGGCAGAATTAGGACTAAAGGCCAGTTTTCCCAACTGCTAGTCTATTGTGTTTCCCATTCTTATCTATAATGTGAGACTAATGAGAAGAACATAAAGTTTGGTGATAGAATAATCTCATATGTAATCCAACTCTATGATACTAGATACATGGTTTGGAGGGTATTACTTAACCTTAAAGTTCAATTTTCTTATTTGGAATTCGTAGCTGTATCAACCTTATCATGTTAGTTATTATAAGTATTAAATGAGTCAATCCATGTAAAGTCTTTAGCACAATGTCTTATCCATAAGTGCTCATTGTTAATTGTCCACTATTGCTGATAATAACATTATTAGTTGTAATAGTTTATTAGTATAATTATCATCATAATTATTTCAGCATGATTGTTAATTATTTCCATAGGCCCCAGGCAACTTTCAAGCCAACTAGTCATACCTGATTAGAAATGCCTTGAGGGTCACCAAAAGACCTCCTTAAGTTGAAATATCTTGCCACAAAACTGGAATAATATCCCGTCATTAACATTAACTTTTAAAGACTTTTTGAATATGCATGCACACACTCATTGGCTTTCTATAAATCCATTTCTAGTGAAGAGCAGTGCCCTCAGGGAAATGAAAATTGGGTCAGTTTTAATGGGGCTGGGAATAAGGGAAATCTTCATTATCATTGTAAGTATACAGCCAGGCATTATTCTTAGTTCTTTACTTTTGATCCCCACAGCATGCATATGAAGTAGGCACTATTATTCTCCTCATTTTATAGATAAGAAAACTGAGAGACAAAGGGGTTAATTGACTTGCTCACATTAAATCACTAGCACCAACTAGGATTCAACCCCAAATTTGACCAACTCCAGTGTCACTGCTCTTAAGGACAGTCGTATGTTTCTGCCACATAATCTCCTCAGCAGAACTTTGCAGCCAGAGGGATGCAAAACTGACATCTGCTATAATAAATATTAACCCATTATAAAAAAATGAATCAAGGCTTTTTCTAGGGGTCTACTACATCTGATTGTTGAAAGGTGATAATATTTGGAACATAACTATTTGAAATTTCAGGAAAAGACATACCACTTATACATTTTTTTTTGTAGTCACAGTAACTGAATGCTTATGGAGAGAGATTTTTATTAGCAAATGACTTTGCTTTCAAATTTTAAACCTCACCAGTTTAACATCAGAGGTAATTATATAGAAAGAGTAATAGAGTTAATGGCAACTATAATTATTTTACTTAGATGATTTGAAGAGTCTGAATATAAATATGGATAAGTCTCCAATATATGATTTTGAAGTTGAAATAATGATTTTCTTTACCAGAAATAATTTCCAAAAGCTAAATATTAGTCATTTATTATTTCTCACTTTTTTGCCTGCTTTTTTACTTATGTTACCCTTGGGCAATCAACTCTTCCTCTTTCAGTGAGCACGTACCTGGAACTTGAATTGTCTCGCTATTCTTGGATCCCAGCCTACTTCTCTTTTACCCCTGCCGCTTTCCCAAGATATGCTGGATCTTCCTATGAAATCAAACTACAGAAGAACTTTCCATTGTTTCCTCCCTGTCAAATGTGCCAATCTCATGACACCCTCAGTAACCCATTCCTAATTGTTCAGTGTTTGTGTTTGTTGATCACTGTACCACTATATTTTCTCAATGTAAATTTAAGTCTCTTATTGAGGGTCTTTGGACGTTCTCTGTGAGTCTGACTACAGATCATGAACTACTATTTTTTTTTTTGCCTTGCAATGTGTCTGTTGATTTCAAAAGTGGTAAATTAACCAAATTTTGGCCCACATATCTGTTTTGTTTGACCTCCAGTGTTTTCAAAATTTGCATTAGTGTCCAACATTTAAACATCTAATAATTACATAAAATATTTATTTTTATTTTCTCTTCATTATATTTATGTCAATTATGACTGGAACTGAATAACAACCACCTCCTTTAAAAAAAGAATATATTCTTCAGATTATACAATTCACACCCTTGGCTTATTCATTCATTTTCATTGCCAGTCTTACTCTTATTTATAGCATATAAAATTGGAAACTCTGATTATTTTGCAGAAAAGAAATGTTTATTTAGAAAAAAAATAGAAGATAAAAATAAGCAACAAAAAACAACCATTTGTAGACTCACCCTCCAGAATTAACCATAATTAATATTTAATATATATTATTTCAGTCAATTTTCTCAAATAGGTAGATAGGTAAATAGAGAGGTAAATATGTTTAAGTATGTTTTTATAGTAATGATGATACAGCGATATTATTTATTGTTTTTCCTTATTTCAATGCAATGAATCCAGACTGCTCAGGGAATAAGGCTCAAGTTTGTTTTCTAATAAACTAAGAGATGGGCCTAAACACCTTTTGTTTCAATGTTTGGCATGAAAAATACATCTAAATATGCCATTCTAGTTTTATTTTTTCTTAATAAACTAGTGATGGAGATTGAAATGGTCTTTATAAATACCCAGGATATTTATAAATCCTTGTGGACATCATTTGGTAGTATATGAGATATTTGTTCAGGAAATGGGTATAAATGAGGAAAGTGTATTAATTTAGTACTAAATTTAGAATATCCTGTAAATTTTGAGGCTTCACATAAATTCCTTTTTTCTTCTTGTGTCCAATGCTGGTATTTTTTCTATAATATCATTTTAAAGGCTTCTAAGTATGTAGTTGAATTTATCTAACAACAGAGAACTAATTACCTCTTAAGCCACAATCTAAATTTTATTCATAGCTATTAAGAAAGACTTCTTTTTAATAAGCTTAAATCTGTGTCCTTACAACTTTTACCCATTCGATTTAGTTCTACTCCTTGGGGCCCCAGAGAATAAATTTATTTTCTTTCTTACACATTAATTCTCTTTAATATCTAAAGGAAACAATCACTTTCTTTTCTACACTCAAACCCAAGCTCTTTCAATAGATCTTAATATTGGCGGCATAGTTCTTAGGCCTTCGTTACCTTGAGGGACCCCTCTGAAGTTGCTGTGATATACTAATATTTCAAATATTAGTACCCATAAGAAAAAAAAAACATATATAGTGTAGAAAATAAATCCCATTTTAACATGAATTTGGTTTCCTTGTGGTTTAATTATATTGGAACTAGTTCTTGCTGTTCTAGTTAGAGCTCATAGTAGTGAATTATACAAACAATTATATCAACATTTCACTGTATTCTAACTGTTACAGACACCCTTAAATGTTACAAAAAAAATTAAGGATCTCTATAATTCAGAGTCAAATTAGCTATTTACCCCTATTAAAATGAACTTTATCTATAGAGGTGAAATTTCTAACAACTCCTCTTATTATATCAATCAGTATCAGAATATTTAATGAAAGGAAGTTTGTAAGTCATACAGCCTGAAAAAATCCATTCTAACCAGGTGAGAGTTCTAATGGACAATCAGGTTTGTGCCAAATGTTCTAAAGAATAACTTACACTTGCTATATTCTTCAAATATTTTAAAGAAAGGCAAAAGTTATCATTCTTTATAAGAGGAAAAACTTTTCCTCTTCCCTCTTAAATTTAGTCACTGGGGCCTGAAAATTAAATGGACAAAGGCAGAGAAAAGCATATACATCTTATTGCCATTTTTATGTGCATTGAGGCTTCAAAGAAAAGAAGGAAAAACTCAAAGTTGCAGCTAGATCCCAGGGCTTAAATACCATTTTAACAAAGGACAAGAAATTGTGGAGAAGTGACTAAGCAAAGTTTAAAAAGTACTTGGGCTCCTAGGGTTGAAAAGGAAAAGGGAAGGTGACTAGGAAATATATGACATATAAAGTTTGTTTAGTAAGGTTTATTCAGAAGAATCAAATTGTGTCTGGTGATAAGAATCATTCTCTTCTTCCTGGTATTAGGAACAACAGGGGGAAACTTTTAAAAGGGTAATTTGTACCCTGCTTTTAGGCAGGAAGGGGAAGGACAGAGAGCTTATCTTGTGTCTACTGTTTCTCGGTTGCCTTCAATTTAAAATAATATACCAAAGTAGCATATTTAGGGGAAACCTATCTTGATCCTCTTCAATTCTTCAAAACTAAACATGCCATTCTGGTGATTAGGCAACTTATTCAAAGGAAAGATGTTAACTATTGTCACATTGTTTGATTTTAAGATAACTGACATCTGCCCTCGTCTATCAGTAAGAAGCTAGCTTAGTTTGTTGAAGTTCATTATCAATAATTTGAAATATAATATTCATAATATGTTCTTTATAACTTAGACTTGGGTATGTAATGACCTTTATTATTCTCCAGTTCATGTGCACAAGTCTTGTCTTGCCAACTATTTCATAAGCTTTTTGAAGACAAGGCTCATGTTTCCTTTTGTATTTTTTCCCACCTCACAGCATCTAGTATTTTTAAGTAAATGTTTAATAATTACTCTAAACTAGACAAAATCTGCATGTAGACCATAGAGCTTGGCTCAATTCTAATATTCCAGTTTATGTTATTAACTCCATCTGACTTTCTAGGAAGACTTAAGTCACATGGGGACTGGGCAAGGAAGCTAGAGAAACCAGGCCTCAATAGTAGAGAAAAAAAACAAAAGCTCCTATGCTGCTGCTCAGATGTCAGGCACCCCAACTCATATAGATAGTGTAGTTATTGAGGTTAATTGGTCCTAGCAAGTTTAAGGCTCTACATGTAGCTTTAACATGTTCTTTATGGGCCACTGATAAAGAGTGTTTACAAATTAGGCCAAGTGATTCCCCAAGTCATGGTTTACATGGTTACTTTGAGAGATTTACTTTTCCTCCTGGCAAGTATTTTTCCCTCTTCCTTTCATAAGAAATTTGAAATTTGTCTCTAGTCATGAAATTTTATATTAACCTATTTTTCAGTCTTTACTGAAGAAAATATTTTTTTTGCTGCTTTGCTTCAATCCACTGAAAAATGGCAGCCACCTTATTCTGGTGCTTCCAAGTCTACCATTTAGCATTTTCAAATTACCTGAGATTTGTTCTTCTTCATGATTTTTAGACTCTTTCTTTTCCCCAGAAATTATCACTACTCTGAAAGAGCCACTGAGATGTTTCTAGTCTGGATTTAAAAAAAAGTGTTTCAACAATTCTCCAAATAATAGCAGCATAATGGAAGTAGATATATGCAAGAGAAACTAGTTATTGATTAAAGAGATTTTTTTAGTTCTAAATATCCTATTTTAGAACATCAACCTGTAGAGAATTCTTAATATAAAATTTACAATATTTTTTTCTTGAACAATCTATATGTTGATTGTTAAACAGTGAACAAAAATGCCAGATCAGCTACACCATTAGTCGTTTAATATTATTATCAAATTTTAAAAATTGTTTTAATTGAAAAATGAATGCTTATATAGAGTGAATAAAAAGTTTAAGCAGTATAACATTGCATGTAACAAGAGTAAGTCTATCTCCTGCTCCACACCATCAGTCTTGCTCCTGAGAGGAAATCAATCTTAACGGATTTTTGTCTGAACTTCCCCCAAATTTCTGTGATATTAGGTTCTACACTTTCTGTCCCTCCAATTCCCTGCCATTTCACAATGTGTCTTTGGAGATCGTTACATTTCAGCACATACTGATTTAATTATCCTTTTAAATTATTGCATAAAATTTTAGTATATGGATGTTTCATAATTTATTTTAAGAAGTCCCTCCCAATCTAGGGCATTTAGATGCTTTTGCATGTGTGTGTGTGTGTGTGTGTGTGTGTGTGTGTGTGTGTGTGTGTGTGACAGAGAGAGAGAGAATGTTGAAAAAAATCTTAAATATTCAATTTCTCAATGCATGAATTCACCAAAGAGATTGGATTGACCACTTGTTAATGTAATCTTTTTATTGATATTTCACAATTATTACAGTTGTGTAAGAATCTATTAATTCAATTCTGTAATTATGAAGGCTTACACTGTATCCAGTACTATGTTAGACACTGTTGTATAAAAAAATTTTTTAAGACACAATTCTTACTCACACATATTTTCTTGTGTAGTTAAAACCAGATTTATACAAGTGAAATAATTAGAGAAGAGTATAATATTGGGTACACTGGAAAATGAATCCTGATGTGAACTCAGTTAGGTACTCAGTATAAATAGGCACCCAGAATGGATGACGTCTGTGTGTACAGGGAAGCTGAAGTGACCCTCTCTATCAGAAGAACTCCACACTGGAAACATGGCCTTCCCTTCTGGGACATGTGAGATTTAACCGAATCTCAAATTCGAAATCTGTGGATAAATTTTGAAGACCATTAGCCTTTTCTTACAGAGAAACAGCTTTATAGAAAGTAAACAAATTTGACAAAAACAAACTACAAATTGCAATAATATTTCTCTGTATCAAGGCTATTTTTTCCCTCAGTAAAATGGAATAACCATCTTTCCAATATGCACAGATATGGGCTTATCTACACTGTATAGATGCAGTGGCTTGACAACTCTAATTCATTTTCAAAAAGGCATTCTACTTGTTTCACTGGAAATTGTTAGTTGGAAAAAAATAGTCCCCATTTCAGAGAAGCAAAGAAGAAATAATAAAAGAGAAACCTGATGTTGTTTAAAATACTAACCTTTGAAGTTTTGGATGGAAGGGAGATTTCTGAGGTATAAAATATTGTATATGGAAATTGAGAGGATAAATATTTGAGAGAATAGGAATTGCCATTTTCACTTTGTGAAGAATTCTATATTTTACTTACATCTTTCATCTTGAATTTCCAAACTTAAAATTTGGGTACTTTTAAAAGATAGAAGATATACAATATTAGAAGGATCCAATATTTTTGTGGGTCATAGTCTTCTTTGTGCTAATACAGTCATTTGAGCAAAATGATATGGTGATAAAATGTGATGAAATACATTTGGATTATACTGGATATCCAATACAAGCAGACTGTACTGGATATCCAAAATTTTAGAAAATGTGTTGTGATAACAGAATGAATGAGCAGTTTTTATAGCATACTTTTAGTTAAGATGAAAGCAGGGAATGGGAGGAAAATTGCCTTTCCTATAACAGATTTTTAATCTGAACTATAAAACATTTAGTGAAAAATATTTTTTTTATCCGAATAAACATTTCAGTCAACCATTTATCTTCTATTTATTGTAACATATTCACCAACTAGGAACATATGCTCTAACATGTAATAAAGTACAGAATATATCAGTTTTTCAAAAAATACATTGTTTTCTCCAATTTTTTATTCTATTCAACAAATATTTCTTGAATAGTTACAAAGACTTAAAGCATTACAGTGGGTATAGAAGTAGGCATTATGAGGAATGCAAACTCAAAAGGCAGTCTACTGGTCTTAGCATCTGGAGACACTTTCCTTCTAATCTCAGCCCTGGCACTTGCTAGTTATGTGATTTAGAGATTTGCTCCCATTTTGTGTCCTAGGAGCTGGATTTGATGATCCCTGCGATACCTTTCAGCCACAATGTACTCCAATCCAGTGAATAAAATAGATTGTATCCCCAGGAAGTTTACAGTATTTTATGTGGGGGTGAAATTGCCACAGAAAAAAATATGAAAGAAAACAGAATGATATCAGTAATTTCAAGAGTTTCAAACAAAACTATGTGGGGTTGCAAAGGGGCTATCATTAATGGATGATGTCATTGATAGCTTCGTAGAGGGAGTAGCCTTGAAAGATTAAGCATTGATAGTCAGAAATATGGGTCATGGGAACTATTGTGCTCCTTTCGTAGACTATTTTTCATCCTGGATATAACTAGGTACTTGTCATTGATAAAGCAAAATTGACAGAAAATCAACTTTTGAAGGTTTTTATTTTATTTTATTTTTTAAAGCTTTATTGAAATATAACAATTAGTTCCTCATATTTACAGTTTACAGTCCAATTAGTTTTTGTCAATTATAATTACACATAATAATACATTAGATTCAGTTATACAGTATAATGATTAGAGACCTATATAATTCACAAGTGATCACCCCAATAAATCTAGTACCCCTTGTCCCTTACATATTTATTACAGTATTATTGACTGTTTTTCTTATGCTATACTTTATATTTCCATGAGTATTTTGTAACTATTTATTTGTACTTCTTAATCCCTTTATTCTTTTTCACCAATCCCTGAACATCATTCCACTCAAGTAATCCTCAAAATATCCTCTGTATCTATGGATTTGTTTTCATTTTTGTTGTTGTTTATTTTGTTTTTGTTTGTTTGTTTTTAGATTTGATATGTATGTGAAATCATATGGCATTTATCTTTCTCAACCTGACTTTTTCAATTCCCTTACTTTTAGTCTGTGTGTGTCTTTTAATTTGAAGTGAGTCTCTTGTAAGCAGCATATGTAAGGGTCTTTTTCTCTTATTCATTCAACTCTGCTCTCTGTTGATTTGAACACTTAATTCTTTATTTTCATTTGATAAACTTATTAATAGATATGTATAGTCATTGTCATTCTTTCTTATCTTTTTTGAAATATAATAGACAATTAGTTACTTATATTTACATTTTACAATTCAATGAGATTTTTAAAATTATATTTGACATACAATAATATACCAGTTTCAGTTGTAAAGCATAGTGACCAGAGATCCACAAAATTCACAAAGTGGTCACCACACTAAATCTAGTACCCTTCTTCCCCCTTACAATAATGTTTATTACAATATTATTAATCATCTTTCCCATGATGCACTCTACATCTCCATGTCTATTCTGCAACTAGGTCCATCAAGGCAAAATATTTTTCCATCTTCTTCCTTTTAGTCTGTGTGTGTCTTTTAATTTGAAGTGAATCTCCTGTAGGCAGCATATGTAGGGGTCTTGTTTTCTTACCCTTTCAGCACCTTTATCTTTTGGTTGGAGCACTTAATTCTTTTCCATTTGAGGTACTTGGTGATAGGAAAGTACTTATTACCATTCTTTATTCCTGTTTATGATACATGATTTTTTCCTTTTAAAGAAGTCCCTCTAACATTTCCTGTAATTCTGCCATGTTAACGATAAGTTCCTTTAGCTTCTTTTTGTCTGAGAAGATCTTTATCTGTCCTTCAACTCTAAATGATAGCTTTGGTGGACAAAGTATTCTTGATTGTAGATTACAGGTTTTCACTGTGTCAAATCTTTTGTGCCAAGCCCTTCTGTCCTGCAAAGTTTATTTTGAGAAATCAGCTGCCAATCTTATAGGTGCTCCCTAGTAGGTAACTAATGGCTTTCTCTTGCTGCTTTTAAGGTTCTCTCTTTGTATTTAACCTTTGCATTTTACTTATGATGTGTCCTGGTGTGGGCATCTTTTGATTCCTGGTTTTTGGGACTCTCTGAGCTTCCTGGGTTTTATGTCTATTTTCTTCAACAAGTGAAGGAAGTGTTCCATCATTATTTCTTCAAATAGCTCTTTAACATCTTTTTTTCCCCAGTGTCCCTATGACATGTTTACCTTTAATATGTCCCATAGGCTCCTTGAATTATTATTATAGTCTTGGCTTCTTTTTTCTTACTATTCTGATTGAGTGTCCTTGACTTCCCCTTCCTCTATATTGGTGGTTCAATTCTCTTTATCCACTCTGTTTATTCCTTTTAATATCCTCATCATCTCAGATAATGTGTTTTTTTAATTTCTGACTGGTTCTCTTTTATAATTTCCATTTTCATTTTTATGTTTGTTCTCTTTGTTAAAATTCTCACTGAATTCATCTATACTTCCCATAAGTTCATTGAGCATCTTTATAACCAATGTTTTGAACTCTGCATCTGTTAGATTGCTTGACTCCATTATTCCTGGATCTCTGTTCTGTTCTCTCATATGGTTTCTGCTTCTTTGTCTCTTGATATTGGCTGCCTTTCTGTGTATGTTTCTATGTATTAAGCAAAGCCCCTAAATTTTCCGATCTTATTAGCATAGCTTTATGTGGTAGGTGTCCAGTGGCACAGTCCTAAGAAGGGTTCAGCTATAAGCCAAATTTATCCACAGCCTGTGCCCCTCCAAGGTCACCTATTAAGATTCAGCAAGCAGTCCACAGATGCTGTGCTTACAGTTGCCTCAAAAGGCCACATCAGAAACTGAGGCCAGCTGCCCCTAGTGTGAGTCTAGGAGCTGCTCAGCAAGGAGCACCTGACTAAGCGAGGACACACCTGGATATGCTTGGGGGTGGTGTGAGTAGGTGGAGGTAGAGTTTCAGGGAATCTCCTGGGCAGAGCGATCTGTTATCTAGTTTGATGACGTCTCATCTATGGCTGTGCTGGGTTCACACACTGGGAGAGCAGAAAGGCTCAACAGAGAAACAATGGATACTGCTAGCACTTCTGCATATAAAAAGTCTTGCCTCAGGTCCCTACTCTGACAACTCATTTCCCCCCTGTAAGTCCCTTGTGTCCCCTGTGCAGCTGAACTGGTGATGGTGCTCCGAGCAAACAGATTCATCATCATGAAGGTCTGCCAGCAGACATGGCACCTTTAAGAGGCATCTGCAGCTTCTGGCTGCTGTTGCTATGGCCTCTGTCCCGCTTAGCTGCTTGAGATCTGGTAGCCTCTCATCCTTGCCCCATCCTACCTTATGCTATTGCAGGGTGATTTCTGAGATTTTTCCCTAATTGTATGGCTTTTTCATCTAGATACCAGGTGATTTTCCTTGCTGTTTGTTCCTTGTCTCTGTCACAACTTTGATTTGGTCGCCAGAAGGACAAACAGAGTCGCTATCATCTACGCCATTTTTTTCTCTGCCATTCTTTATTCATATTTTTGCTACATATTTTTTCTTCTTCTTAGAGAAGTCCTAACATTTCCTATCATGTGGGCTTGGTGGTAATGAACTCCTTCACCTTTTTTTTTTTTTTTTGTCTGGGAATCTTTATATGTCCTTTGACTCTAAATGATAGCTTTGCTGGATAAAGTAATCTTCTTTGTAGGTCCTGGATTTTCATCACGTTGAATATTTCATGTCAAGCCCTTGTTGCCTGCAAAGTTTCTGTTGTGTAATCAGCAGCCAGTTTTATTGGAGCACCCTTGTAGATAACTAATCGCTTTTCCCTTGCTGTTTTTAAGATTCTTTTTTTTTTTTTGTATTTAACCTTTGGCATTTTAATGATTATGTGTCTTCATGTGGGCCTCTTTGAAATCTTCTTATTTGGGATTTTCTGAGCTTCCTGGGATTGTATGTTCATCTTTCACCAGGTTAGGGAAGTTTTCCATCATTATTTCTTCAAATAGTTTTTCAACTTCTTGCTCTCTCTCTTCTGATACTTCTATGATGCGAATATTGTTACATTTGATGTTGTGTAATAGGCTTCTTAAATTATCTTCATCTTTTTGGATTCTTTTTTTCTTGTTGCTGTTCTGATTGAGTGTTCTATACTACATTATCTTCTATATTGATGATTTGAGCCTCTACTTCATCCACTCTGTTGATTCTTTCTAATATATTCTTCATCTCAGATAATGTATTCCTTATTTCTGATTAGTTTTCTTTTATAATTTCCATCTTCAGTTTATGTGTTTAGAAAGTTTATTTGTTGAAGTTCTCACTGAATTCATCTACACGTACCCTAAGTACTTTGTACATTCTTATAACCAGTGTTTTAAACTGTGCATCTGTTAGATTGCTTGATTCCATTATTTCTGGATCTCTGTTTTGTTCTCTCATATGGTTTCTGCTTCTTTGTCTCTCAATATTGACTGCCTTTCTGTGTGTTTCTATATACTAAGCAAATCTCCTAAGTTTCTTGGTCTTATTAGGATGGCTTTGTGTGGTAGGTGTCCACTGGCACAGTCTTGAGAGGAGTCCAGCTGCAGACTAAGTTTAACCCCAGCCTGTGCCACTCTGGGGCCATCTGTTAAAATTCAGCAAGCAATTCTCAGATGGTTGATACTCATGTTGTGCTTATAGTTGCCTCAAGAGACCATGCCAGGAACTGAGGCCAGGTGCCACCAGTGCGAGATCGGACCTGCTCAACAAGGGGCACAGTGCACACCAAGGACACCACTGGATGTGGCTTGGGTAGTGTCGCAGGTTGAGAGGGGCAGAGTTTCAGGGAATCCTCTTGGCAGAGTGACCTCTGTTATCCAATTTGTTGATGCCTTAACTATGGTGGTGCCTGCATCCTCATGGTGGGGATAATCAACAGGAAAACAATGGATGCTGCCAGCACTTCTGTCCAGGAGAAAGCCTCACCTCTGGCCCTTGCCCCAAAGCCCAACAACTCAGTGTCCTACCATATGTCCCTATTGCCCCCCACCCCCAAGAAGCCAACATAGCGCTGGAGCTCAGAGCAAGTGAGTTTGTTACCATGAAAGTTTGGCTGCAGTCATAGCCACTTTAAAATGAATGTCTTTACCTGCTGGCTGCAGCTGCTGCAGCCTCTATCTCACTCAGCCATGGATGGAGTAGCCCCACATCTCCACCCCTTCCTACAATTGCAGGAAGATTTAAAAAATTTTTCTCCCTAGTTGTAGTGTCTCTTTCATCCAGATTCCAGGTGACTCTGCTTGCTGTTTACTCTGTAGTTTTGCCACAACTCTGGTGTGGTTGCAGAAGGATATATACAAAGCTTCTACACTCTATGACATCTTTCCCCTTCCCTGAAGGGTTTTTTAAAATTATTTTTGGAGTAGTTAAGCAATAAGTGTATTGTAGTGGTAGACAGTGAAGCTAAAAGGGAGATGATGGACTGGGGCATAGGGAGGGGGAAAGGGAATGGAATTTCACCACAAATGCCAATAACAATTGCCCCTTATATTTCTACAATGCCTATTCTGCAAAGTGCTTTGATATCACTTATCTCTATGATATGACAATATGACAGAGCTATTAAGAGCATGGCTTTGGATTCAAACAAAGCTAGGTTTATATTCCAGCTCTGCCACTTACAACTGGTATAATGTATGATAATCACTTTGCCTCTTATGCCTCAGTTTTCTCATTTGTAAAATGAGAATAACAATTACACCATGAGATGGCTGTAAGGTTTAAATGAGATTATGTATATAAAGCACTTAATAATGTGACCGACACATAGGATGTACTCAAAGTAGTAGCTATGGGGTAGTATGTCAGTTATTGTTATCTTTTAGTAGAAAGTCAATACTGTGGCTCTGAGATCCTGCATCATTTATTAGAACCCAGTATTATTTTTATTACACTAGTGATTCCTAGCCTGAGTTTTCTGCCCATACCCTCTGCCCAGGGGGATCTGTGAAGTTAATAATGAGAATGTCAGTCCTTAGTATAACTTTGGTTTATTTAAATACAGTTCTGCAAAACCAGACCACTAAGCTTGAGAAAGACTGGCTGTGTCTGAAAATCAAAATGATAAAGATTAACCAAGTTCTGTTTACTACTTACTCTGAATACTTATGAGGCATAATCAGAAGCCACTGAGGTTTTATTCACTTATCCAATTAGGACCTCTCATCAACATTAGTTCAAACATTCTTAGGAAGCAGAGGTTATACAGAAAAATCTTGTGTTACTCTTCCCTCTCAAAAAAAAAAACTAACTAAAGATGAATAACCAAATAAATGATGTCCTCTGATCTTGACCTCAGTTGATGAAAAAATAAGTAGAGCTCTAGACTAGGAATAATCACCAGGTATTTCACCAGTGTTTGAATTACTAAATTGTCACCAAAATGTATATCAAGTATTTTTCACATTTAAAACATCCTACAGCATGTCATAGATCTAGAAGATGGGGAACTTTGACAGTGACATATTTTTAAAGGTATAAATGACATATTTTGAATTATGATCCTTATTTTCAGTAGTCTTAATCATATATTTATCTGCTGTTTTGAACGGACCTCATACATCTCCATGACAACGTACAATGTTCTCAGATTCATGGAGATATATGTGTGCCTTTAATATTGCCATCAGTTTTTCTAAAGGTTAAGTGAGTGAGGGAATGTGTGTATGTTTCCTCTGGACTTTGACTTTAATGAAAACATTCAAAATCTCAAATAGATCCCTTTCTCAAGTTAACAAATCTTATTGCATGCCTGTTGGCTCTATTCTCTAAGTCCATGGTTCTTTTGGCATTCATTTTAAAATTGGGATATTTACTTAAAATAATTAGAATTAAGGCATGGCTAAGAGACATTTTCTAAGATCTGGTGATCTCATTAATTTGTCAATTTGATAAATATTTTTTAGTGTTTATTGAGTCAATTCAATAAATATTGTTGATTATTTATTTAGTGGTGTATAGACATATATATATATATATATATATATATGTACATATATGTGTGTGTGTGCATGTGTATATATATGTATATATGTTGTTATTTTTTTTAGGCGAGGCAACCCTTAGTTGACTTCACAGATTACAAGGACCTTGTCAGTTTACAATCCCTTATTTTTTTGCCTACAGCACCTGATCTTCCTAGGTGGTCTTCCATCTAAGTACAAACCAGGCCCAATCCTACTTAGCTTCTAAGATCAGATGGGATCGGGCTTGTTCAGGGTGGTATGGCCATAGACTGTATAAATGTTGATGAATATTTTTAAAGCATAGAAGTAGCCATAAAGAGTACTTTGTTTTGCTAAAAATTATATATATTTTAGAATCGTTTTTACTTTGAATTACCTATATTTAGAGATACGATCTTTTCAGAACTTTTTCTAATGTCTTAATCTAGCTTCCTATTGAATTCTTGGGATTTGGGAATTTTTTTTCGTCCACTCACCATTTCTAAAATCTGCAAACAAGCAAACAAACAAATGAACAAACTGTCTTTTTTTCCCCTCATATTCTCGGAGTATCAATAGTCTCCCTTTCAATAGTCCAATGGTGTTACATTAGTTCACATTGTCATTAACTCTCATAACTAATCTCTTTTGTCCAGTCTCTCTCTTTTTCTAATTTATTTAATTACTATTTATAGAATTACTTTACCAAAACTCTTCTTCTTTAATTTCAGAGACTTGTAAAGAATCCTTATTGTTTACCATATCAAGACCAAACATCTGTGCATCATTCTTAAGATCTTTCAAATGCTGACTCTTGACCACATATCTAGTGTCTAGTTTTACTCTATCCCTAATATTCTATTTTGGTTAACCTAATCTTTTAATCAACTTCTACACTAGCTAGGTTGATTCCTGCCTCCAAGATTTTGCTCTTGTTATTGCACTGACACACGGTGTTCTCTCTTCTTCTCTCCATCTCTTCATATTCTCACCAACTGCCAACATTCAGCTCAAGCACTGAATTTGCTATGAAGTTGTCTCTATTACATAAGGCTCAGTTCTACTTTCTCTGATTTCTGTGATTACAACATGCATGCTAGTGCTTAATTGCTCTCTATTTGATATGTGTTGGTTTTGTCTCTATAATCAGACTGTAATTTCCCAGAGTCTAGAAGAGTACTACACAGTAAGTACCCAATAATTCAATAAATATTCTTATTTGTTATTATCTAGGCACTATAGAGACTCCATAAATTTAACATTACCTAATTTGACTAGATAAAATTAGGGATAGTGTATATGGTAGTGTGGATTTTTTTATCATTCACAAATGTGTGTGCTTCCTTCAAATATTCAAGTATTAGCACTAGAAGAACCTAGAAACCACTTCTTCAATCAGTCTTCCTATTTTGGGTTTGGAAGTATTTTCATATGTATCCTCATTTAATTATCATAAAGAAAATATATTGTTCTTAAGCTCATTTTAGAGATAAGAAAATAGAGGCTAAGAAGGGAAGATTACAATGATGTAGAAATCCTTAAAGCATGAGAGACAAGTAGGATATTCATAAGAGAGAAGAATGAGAAGCAAAAGAAATCAAGACATTTAGATTCTTGGACAACAGGCATGATGTATCATCAGTACATTTGGTGACATATAAGTAATACAAAATGGCTGGAACCTAAGATTGGTTCAAGGCAAGTAAGGGTCTGGAAATGAAGAATGCAGTTTGAAAAAACTCCTTAACATTTCTAAAATTGAGCTCATCATCTTTGCTGTTTCTTTTTCAACTAACTTCATATATCTTCTTTCTCAGTGATTTCACCTCCATCCATCCAACTTCTTAATTTTCTGAGAGAAATTCAGCTGTCATCCTAGACTCCTTTTTCCCCCTCTCTCTGCACAGCCAGGTGCTAAATTCTGGTGAGTGTGCACTCAGATTAGACTGAGAAGTTGTTAGAAATGCAAATTCTGAGACCCAACACCAGAGCTGCTGAATCAGAAACCCTAGGGTTGGGGCCCAGATGTCTGTGTTTAACAAATCCTCCAGGGTATTCTTATGCATATGGAAAGTTGAGAACCACTGCTAAAAACATTGAGAAATTTTTGAGAGGCTTGAAGCAGGCAAGTGACTTGATAGGATATGCATTTTAGAAAGGTCATTTTTATATATTTATGTGGAAGATGGAATGGAAAGGAGTAAAACTGAAGGTAAAGGACCAGTTAGTAGAATAAAAAAAAGTACAAAATGAGATACATGAGAAGATAGGTTTATGAGATATTAATGAGTTATAACTGATCAATTTATATTACAATTCGGATGCACAGGATAAAGAAGTGAATGTAGTTAGGTGACTGGTCTTTTACACTAAGTAAATATGGTGGTCATGGTTTGGTAAGACTAATTAATGTTTTCTTTTCTTTTATTTCTTTCCTTTCTATCAAGTTGAATATTTGAGCCAGGACCTCAGGAGAAAGGTCATGGCCTACAAATAAAGCTTTTGGAGTTAATAGTGTGCTAGGTGGTAACAGACATTTTATGAATGGGTTAAATAACTCAGAAGAACATTCAGGATGAGAAGGGTACCAACAGTGGAGTTGTGGAGAACCCCGGTACTTATGGAAGGCCTTCAGAGAAGATTGAAGAATGGCTAGAAAATAAGGGAGAGAGCCAGGAAATTTTTATTATGGAGGCAGGAAGATAGAATTTCAATGAGGTCAACAGTATCAAATGTCATTGACAGGTTAACTAAGATAAGAACTAATTAATTATATTTGTCATTTAGGGAGTCACTGATGTCCTTACTAATCATACCTTCAAGGAAGTTTTGACAGCAAAAGATAATAGTAAAGTGATGAGCTAATTGGAATAGATTAAGTTAAACCCTTAAATACAACTTGTATATGAAAAGAAGGAAAGGGAGCGGGAGTGACAGCTAGATTGAGACATAGCATCAATGGAATTTTATTTTATTGAGATAATTGTGTATGTTTACAATCTGACAGAAAAAGAGTGAGTTAAGAAGGAAAGATCGAAGATAGAGTAAAGAGATGGAATGGATCCATGATGGAATAAGGCCTCAGAGGATAATGAGATAAAATCCAGGGCACAGGAGTAGTTATCAGCTTGGAACAATGTGCTGTTATTATCTATTAATACATCTGCCTTTCTCAAATAAATTGAGAACTCAAGTGAATAGATAGTCTTTTTCAGTATTTACTATAAAAGGCTCAATAAATGTTTGTTAAATGAATAAAGACCATTTCTTTTTTCTCATCTTTATTGAAATATAATACATAATTAATTGCTTGTGTTTACATTGTAAAATTTAATGATTTTTTTCAGTTATAGTTAGCATATAATAATATATTAATTTCAATAGTTTAACATAGGGATCAGAGATTCATATAATTTGCAAAGCAATCTCTCTACTAAATCTAGTATCCTCCTTCCCCCTTACATATTTATTACAACATTATTAACTATCTTCTCCATACTACAACTACATCTCCATGTCTATTCTGCAGCTATCCATTTGTACCTCTTAATCCTTTGTCTTTTTTCCCCACAAACCCTCCTCCCATCTAGTATCCCTCAAAATATTCTCTGTATCTATGAGTTTATTTCCACTTTATTTATTGTTGTTGATTTTGTTCTTTAGATTCCACGTGTACATAAACTCATGCAATATTTGTTTTTATCTGACCCAATTCATTCAACCTAATACCCTCTAGGTCCATCAAGGTAATATCCTTTTCCATCTCCTTCCTTTTAGTTTGTGTGTGTCTTTTAATCTGAAACGAATCTCTTATAGGCGGAATAGGCAAGGGTTGTTTTCTTATACATTCAGCCTCTATCTTTTGGTTGGAGTACTTAATTCTTTTCCATTTAAGGTACTTGTTGATAGGAAAGTAGTTATTACCATTCTTTATTCCTGTTTATGGTACATGTTTTTTCTTCTTAAAGAAATCTCTTCAACATTTCCTGTAATTCTGCTGTGGTGATGATAAATTCCTTTAGCTTCTTTTTGTCTGGGAAGCTCTATCTGTCCCTTCAACTCTAAGTGATAGCTTCAGTGGATAAAGTATTCTTGTTTCTAGATCCTGGGTTTTCATCACATTGAATATTTTATGCCAAGCCGTTGTGTCCTGCATGGTTTCTTTTGACAAGTCAGCTGCCAGTCTTATGCATGCCCTGTAGTAGGTAAATAACTGCTTTTATCTTGTTGCTTTTAAGATTCTCTCTTTGTATTTAACCCTTTCGTTTTAATTATGATGTGTCTTTGTGTGGGCTTCTTTGGGTTCCTGGTTTTAGGAACTCTCTGAGCTTCTTGGGGTTTTATGTCTGTTTCTTTCAACAGGTTAGGAGAGTTTTCCATTGTTATTTCTTCAAATAGCTCTTCAACTTTTTGTTTTTCTTCCACTGCACTATGAAATGGATATGTTTACCTTTAATAGTGTCCAATAGGCTCCTTAAATTGTTATTATAATCTTGGCTTCTTTTGTCTTATCATTCTGATTGAACGATCTTGGCTTCCCTTGCATCTATATTGGTAGTTAAATCCTCTTCTTTATCCACTCTGTTTATTCCCTTTAATATACTTTTCATCTCAGATAATGAGTTCTTCATTTTTGACTCATTCCCTTTTTTAATGTCCATTTCCATTTTTATGTTTTTTAATCTCTTTGTTAAAGTTCTCAATGAATTCATCTACACTTACCTTAAGTTTGTTGATCATCTTTATAACCAGTGTTTTGAACACTGCATCTGTGAGATTGCTTAACTTCATTATTGCTGGATCTCTGTTCTGTGATCTCATATGGTTTCTGCTTCTTTGTCTTCCCATTTCAGCTGCCTTTCTATGTCTATTTCTATGTACTAAACAAATATCATAAATCTCCTGGTCTTATTACTGTGGCTTTCTGTGGAAGGTGTCCAGTTGCATAGTCCTGAGAAGGGTTCAGCTGCAAGCCAAATTTATCCCCACTTTGTGCCCCTCTGGGGCCACCTACTAAGATTCAGCAAGTAATCTACAGATGCTGTGCCTACAGTTGCCTCAAAAGGCCACACTAGAAACCGAGACCAGCTGCCACCAGTGTGAGTCCAGGCACTGCTTAGCAAGGGACATCTGACTAAGGGAGGACACACCTGGGTGTGGCATGGGTGGAGCTGTGAGTTGTGGGAGGCAGAGTTTCAGGGAATTGTTTGGGTGGAGCAATCTCTGTTGTCCAGGTTGATGATGTCTCAACTATGGCAGTACTGTGCACACTGCAAGGAGGGAGGGCTCAGCAGTGGAACAATGGATACTGCCTGGCACTTCTGTACAGAATGAGTCTAGCCTTAGCCCTCACTCTAACAACTCAGTGTCCCCCTCTAAGTCTCTGGTGCCCCACCCCATGCAGCCAAACCAGCGCTGGTGCTCAGAGCAAGCAGTTCCATCATCGTGTATGTCCACTTCCAGGCATGGCCCCTGTAAGAGGCGTCCACAGGTGCCAATTGGTGCTGCTGCTGCCACAACCTTTTTCCCACTCAGCCACTGGGGACCACGCAGCCTCATGTCCTGCCCACGTCCTACCTCCTTCTGTTGCAGGGTGATTTATTAGATTTCCCCCTAGTTTGTGGCTTGTTCATCTAGATCCCAGGCAATTTTCCTTACTGTTTGCTCCTTGTTTCTATCACGACTTTGCTTTGGTTGCCAGAGACATGAACAGAGCCTCTTATCATCCTTGCCACATTTTTTCTTCCTTTCTTTTTATATTTCCTCTCTCCCTGACTTTTTCTTTGTTGGTTTTCTCCCTATAGTACATCCTCACTTCATGTTGCCACTATATTCATTCTCTCAAGAAGATTTCATCCATGTCCAGTTTCTCTTTCTGAGATAAGAAAAGCTGAATTGTGACTAGATCTTTTATACTAAGGGAAGTACTGCCTAATTATACTGCCTTTGGCTTACTGTTTGCCTCTCAATTGAGCTATCATGAATAAAATTGGGTTGACTTGGAGGGTCATGTTCCAATATGCTGCAGATACTTAATGTACACCATTTCAATTCTTAGTCTTTCTACCAGGGCCTTTTCCAAACCATCCAATCTCAGGAACTTCTTATTTCCAGCATCCCACTTCATTCTTTCAGTAGAAAGTAACCCTTGTTTCATATCTTTTTGGTCTGGAAAGAGCTTCAGAGAAGCTTTTTGATGATTCTGAAAAGCAAAATAATAACTTGCCTGTCCCAATAGAATTTGTTTTGACTTTGGTGACTTGTCATTTGCTGAAAGATATAAGTAGATTTCAGAGTAAAAGAAAGAATTTTATACATAGGTTGAAGCAAGATAGTTATTTTTGTCCTAAGAGAAAAATCTGATCTAAAGATATACTTTATTTTTTTCATGTTTGTGATTAGGAATAACCATCTGAAATAGAAGCAGAGATGCCCAAGAGCCCAATCTCCAAAGTAGTAATTTGCTATATTTATTTCAAAGTGAGGCTCAATGGCTAAATTTAGGAAATTCCTTGGAACTGAAATAATATGCTCTGGGAACGTTCAGATGTTTATTTTTTAACCCTTCTATATTTGCTTTAAGTTTTTTAATAGTTGCCTGTGAATTAAATACATTATAAATATAAGAAGTCTATTTTCACTTCAGTGCCTTTATGCAGCAACTAGAAGGTGAGTTATAATGCTGTTATAAAGATAACATTAATCTTCTTCTAGGGAAAAACTGATCCTCTTCCCCTGTCATTCTCCATAGTGCCTAACACATTGCAGGGAAAACAATAGAAACACAGTCTTTACTTGTTGACTTGAAAGTTTACAGAAAAAAACATACTATCCGCTGCCTCTTCCTTGAGAATATCCCTGCCAATACTATATTTAGAAAATGGGTTCTTTTCTAATTCTGGAGACAAGGTTAAATCTGTGGAACAGATGCTCATTATAATTTGCATGCATATTGAACACAAATTCAGAAAAGTAATGAGGGAATCTGTATAATCTTCAGAAATGCCTTTAAAGAAACCACAAGAATAGAACGCTGAGAAATTCATCTTTCTAACTCTTCTGCCCTCTTTGGCACCACTAGTGCTCTGGGTTCCAATTCTTTGAGCTATTTTTATTTCTCTGTTTGTTTTTTATTCAATAAACTTTAAGACATTCTGTTTCTATACAACTAATGTCACTTTATTGGTTACTTTTTATGTTTGTTCTTATATTATAAGTAGAATAAAGGTCAAAAATCAATTTAATATTACCTGTACCTACCAGGCAGTCTCCCATGATCATCACTATCCTTTTTAGAGGTGTTTTACCAGCATTATACTTCTGTCCATCATGGCACTGATAACCTTACTGTAACTGCCTATGATTTTTATCTGTCTCCCACTTAGTGAATAGACCACAGGCAAGAAGTATCTTCTATTTCTGTATCTTTTGTACATGGTAAAATATCTAGTGTACAATAAATATTCAATATATATTTGTTAGATGAATGATTGTATGATGTTCCAGCATAGCAAAATTTGCTCACCCACTGTAAAGACCTTCATTTATCTGACCTTATTTTAATTATCCAACTTCATTCATTTATTTATGAGCACCTATTATGTTTCAGAGACTACAGATGGCCTAATCAAGGAAAAAGTGATACTTGAGCTGAGATCTGAAAGATGACTTATCATTACCTAAGTAAAAACAAAACAAAATGTTTCAGAAGTGAAAACAGTGCCCTGCCAGGCTTGATCAGAGACAATAAAAGGGAGAGATGAGGCTGAAGCAGTTGTCAGGTGCTAAATCATGTAGCACTTTATACAGGCCATATTAAGGAGCTTTTATCTTTATCCTGAAAGCAATGGAGAAAGTATCCTATAATGCACCTGATCTTTATGTCATTTTCCAAAAGTGCAAAGCTTAGTCTTTGTAATCATAACAACACTATTCTCCACTTGTATTCTAATCACCACTCCTTTTCACTCATTCAAATCATGTTAGTCATTCAGGTAAAGTTCAAGTCTTATGTCCTTAAAGATTACTTCTTTATTAATTCAGTCTAGAAGGAGTAACTTTTTAATTTTTATCGCACTGATTTGTACTATTTATATATTGTTTATAATGGCTTATATATCAAATGAACTGGTATTTTTGTACTGGTTTCATGCATGTCTTTGAGCTTAAAAGACTTGTAAAAATGTCTTCTGAATTCCTTCGCTATTAATAGCCCAATACTTTATTCATACTGCATTTCCAAGATATATTGAACCATTAAACCATAAACAAATCAGTACTTGGAATAGATGAAGGGAAATACTTTGATAGCTATACTCTTCCTGTTGATACAAGGGCAACCATTTGAAACATGACAAAGAAAACAATCACATCAACTGTTTTTATTGGGTATGTCATGACAATTATTTTACTAAGTTGACTTGTCACTCATATATCAATCAGTACTTTACTCATTTAACATATTGAATATATGTTATGGGGCACCCATTGTGAAAATAGATACTAGATAATAAAAGATGAACATAGCACGTTCTTGACTATTGCAAAGCCTAAAAACATGGTATCCATAGTTATAAACAATAAATAAATTTCTGTTCTCCAAAATATTAATATGTATTGGTTGAAATTTATAATCCTTAAATAATTTGAAAGTGATACATTTCTTTTTCATAGGAAACGCAGGCTCACCATAAGATTAGAAATACAAAGTCTGGATATTGTAAGATGTGTTCAGCATTAAAGTAATACAACAAAAACAATTTTTTCTGTGATTATTGTAGATTTTTTTTCTTCTCTGTTAGGTTTCTAAATTTTTTAAATTAATTAATTAATTAATTTTTAATAATGACATTGGTTACTGAAATTCAATGAGTTTCAACTGTATACTTTAACAGTAAGGCATATATATGTTTACACTGTGTGTTCACGTCCCATAGTTAGATTGCTTTGTCACCACATTTTAGAGCCCCTTAACCCCATCTACCTCCCTCCTTCCCACTTCTCCCTACCTTCTGGTAACCACTAGTCTATTGCCCATGATGATGAATCTCTGTCTGTTTGTCCTGTTCACTTGTTGCTTTTAGGTTTATATCCCACATATAAATGATATCATGTGATTTTCAACTTTATGTCTGGCTTATTTTATTTGCATGATTATCTCGAGGTCCATCCATGTTGTTGCAAATGGCAGTATTTCATTTCTTCTTATGGCTGAGTAAAATTCCATTGTGTATATGTACCACAACTTCTTTATACAATCATCTATCGTAGGACACTACAGTTGCTTTTATGTCCTGGCCACTGTGAATAGTGCTACTATGAACACTGATGTGCAAATATCTTTTCAGATATGGATTTTCAAGTTTTTGGGGTAAATACCCAGTAGAGGAATTGCTGGATCATGTGGGAGATCAATTCTAAGAACATGGAATATCTTTCCATTTCTTTGTATCTTCTTTGATTTCTTTTAATAGGGTCTTATAGTTTTGTTTATATAGGTCCTTCACATGTTTTGTTAGATTTATTCCTAGGTATTTTATTCCTTTTGTTGCAATTACAAAAGGAATTTTTTTTCTACTTCACTTTCTGACACTTCATTATTAGAGTATGGGAATCCAATGGATTTTTGAACATTTATTTTTATGTAAGAAATTTTACTGTATTTGCTTCTTGTTTCTAGTAGTGTTGTTGTGGAATCTTTAGGGTTTTCTGTATAGAGAATCATGTATCTGCAAATTGTGACAGTTTGACTTCTTCATTTCTTATTTGGATTTCTTTTATGTCTTCCTCTTGCCTGACTGCACTCACGATGACCTCCAATGTTATATTGAATAACAAGGGCATTAGTGGAGAGCCTTGCTTTGTTCCTGATCTAAGAGGGAAGGTTTTTAATTTTTCATGCTTAGGTATAATTTTGGCTGATGGTTTGTCATATATGGCCTTTCTTATGTTAAGCTACTTTCCTTCTGTATCAATTTTGTTAAGCTTTTTGATCATAAATGGATGCTGTATCTTGTCGAAGGCTTTTTCTTCATCTATTGCTATGATTATATGATTCTTATTTTTTAATTTGTTTATGTGGTGTATCACATTAAATGATCTGTGTATGTTGAATGATCCCTGAGCCACTGGGATGAAGCTCACTTGATTGTGTTGAATAATCTTTTAATATGTTGCTGTATTCGGTTTGCTAGTATCTTATTTAGGATTTTTGCATTTGCATTCATGCGAGATATTGGTCTGTAGTTTCCTTTTTTGTGTTATCTTTACAAGACTTTGGTATCAGGGTAATATTGGCCTCATAAAATAATTTGGGAAATATTGCCCTCTCTTTGATTATTTGGAAGAGTTTGAGGAGAGTATGTATTAAATCTTCTCTGAATGGTTGATAAAATTTACTGGTGAATCTATCTGGTCTCGAACTTTACCTTTTTGGCAGGTTTTTGATGATTGTTTCAATTTCCATACTGTTGATATGTCTATTTTGATTTTCCAGTTCTTGATTCAGTCTAGGAAAGTTTTATTATTCTAAGTGCTAGTCCATTTCTTCTAGGTTATTAAATTAGGTGTTATATACTTTTCATAATTTTTTTGTATGATCCTTTGTATTTCTTTGGTGTCTGCTGTAATTTCCCCTCTTTCATTCCTAATTTTATCTGTGTCCTTTGTCTTTTTTCTTTAGCGAGTCTAGCCAGTGGTTTGTCAATTTTATTAAACTTCTTAAAGAATCAGCTCTTTGTTACATTTACTTTTCCTATTGTTTATTTTTTTTTTGCTTTTAATTTCATTTGTTTTCTGTTCTAATTTTGATTATTTCTTTCATTATGCTGACTCTCAGGCTTAATTTGTTTTTTTTTCATTTTTTTGTTAAGATGAAGTGTTAGTTTATTTGGGCTCATTTTTGTGTTTGAAGGTAGGCCGGAAATGATATGAATTTTTATTTTATTAACACTTTTGCCATCTCCAAAAGTTTTGACATCATTATCGTTTACTATCATTATCATTCATTTCTATGTATCTCTTGATCTCTCCTTTTATTTCTTTCCTGACCCAGTTATTCTTTAGTAGTATGTTGTTTATCTCCATGTATTTATAGTTCTTCCTGCTTTCTTTGCACAGCTAATCTCTAGTTTTAAAGCATGATGATCAGAGAATATGGTTGGTATTATTTCAACCCTCTTATATTTGTTGAGGCTATCTTTGTGTCCTAGTATGTGGTCAGTCCTACAGAATGTTCCATGTTCACTAGACAAGAATATGTAAGCAGCTGTTTGGGATGAAAGTCTCTGTAAAGGTTATTTATCTCTAGTTAGTCTAATATATCATTTAAAGATGTTACATACCTATTGATTTTCTGTTTGGATGATCTGTCCATATCTGACAAGGTTTTTAAATCCCCTACTGTGATAGTTCTTTGATCTGTTTCTTCCTTTAGTTCTGTTAGTAATTGCTTTATATATTTTGGGGCTCCCCAATTGGTAGCATAGAAATTAATAAGTGTTATATCTTCTTGGTGCATGATTCCCTTTATCATTATGAAGTGTCCCTCAGTATCTTTCTTTACCTTTTTTTATTTGAAGTCTATTTAGTCCAATATTAGTACCACTAATCTTGCTTTTCTCTGAATGCCATTTGCTTGAAATATTTACACCCTTTCACTTTGAGTCTGTATTTGAGTCTGTTTTTGGAACTTAGATGTGTCTCCTGCAGACATCATATTGTTGTTTGTTCTATTTTTGTTTTTGATACAGTTTGCAAGTCTGTGCCTTTTTATTGGTGAGTTCAGTCTATTTACATTTAAGGTTTTATTGAAATATGAGGTCTTCTTATAGTCATTTTATCTTTTGCTTTCTGGTAGTTTGGTGTTTCATTGCTTCCTTGTCCTTGTGTTTCTGTTTTCTTTATTTTGGTTGTGTTTGTGGGTTTTCCCTCTGGCCCTTTTTGTTTTATGTTATATAATTCAGTTCTGCATCTTCTGTGTGTATTTACCATTATGAATATGTAAAGGATAGTTATATATATGTATGTATGTATATATATATATATATATATATATATATATATATATATACACATATATACACACAATTGTACATTTTCTTCTGTACATGTCTTATCTCCATTCCCCTTTGTCAATTTGGATCTTTAAATTGTCCCTTTTTCAGTCATTGCCGTCCTTATGTTTGCTGAATGTTCATTATTATCTTGCTATAGGAAATCTCTTTTTATTTTTTAAGCTCATAATGCCTTATTCTTAGTAAGGGTTGCACTCTTCTGCTCTTATTTGCCTGACAGTCACCTTATATATATATATATATATACACACACACACACACACACACACACACACACACACACACACATATATACATATATACGTATATATGTGTATATATATGCGTATATATATGTACATATATATATATAATTTATATATTGATTTATTTATTTTGTCATTTTGTTTTAGGTGAGCTGAGCCCTTTCAATATTTCCTTTAATGCAGGCCTCATAGTAGAGAATTCCCTCAATTTCTGTACGTCTGGAAAGGTCTTCCTTTCTCTTTCACATCTAAAGGAGAGCTTAGCTGGATACATTATTTTTTGCTGGTATTTCCTTTTACTTAATAGTTTGAATATTTTATTCCACTCCTTTCTGGCTTATAAGGTTTGTGCTGATAAATCTAATGATAATTTAATTGGTTTTCTTTTATAGGTTACTGTCTTATTTTCTTTGACCACCCTGAGAATTCTTTGTCGTTCATTTAGACAATTTTAATTCAATGTGTCTTGGTGAAGGCCTTTTTGGATTGAGATAATTGGGTGTTCTGTTGACTTCTTGAATTCCAAGCTCTAGTTTATTCCTTAGATTTGGGAAATTCTCATCAACTATTTGTTTAAAAATGTTTTCTAGTCCTTGCTTCTTTTCTTCCCTTTCAATAATGACTACTATTCTTATGTTTCCTCTCCTGATGATATCAGCTATTTTTTAAAATTTATCATTCATTTTTTATTCTTCAGTTTCTCTCTTCTTTCTGATTTCTTTCTAGATTTTCGTCTTTGATATCACTGATCTTTTCTTCCATTAGGTCGACTCCATTTCTTGAGCTTGCTATTTCAACTTTTAACCCCTTCAGTTTGTTTTTAATCTCTGGAAGTTCTTTTTCATTATTTTTGAGGATTTCAATCTCCTTGCTAAAGAAATTATTCTACTCATCGAGTTTTTTTTTTTTTCAGTTTCTGAAATTGTTGGTATTAATCATTTCAAATCTCATTGAGTTTTTCAGAAGTACCATACGGAATTCTCTGTCATTTAAGTCACATATTTCTATGTCCATAAGCTTATTTTGTAGGGATTTTTCTCTTTCTTTTGAGATGCCTTTTCACTTTGGTTGTTCATGGTGTTTAATAGACTATTTCTCTGCCTGGGCTTTAATGGAAGTTTATTCTACATATTTTTTTTTCTAGAAAGAAAATTTATTATATAAAGGTCTCTCTTTTAGCCCATTGGAAAGAAGGTGTTTTTGTTTTTGTTTTAAGTAAGTTGCATCTAAGCTTCATGTATCCCTGATTTTTATAAAGCCTTAATTTTGGCTTTTTTTCTTACATATGTTTAATCAACCTTGCTACTCTCAGTCTCAGTCTCTGTCAGTGCTAGCAACAGTTTTGGAAGCATTTGCTCAGATTTCTTGGGGACTGCACAGTGGTCCATCTCAGAGGATATGTGGTACAGGCCCTTTGGATTAGGGAATGGGGCCTGTGGCTCAGCTTTGGTTTTGCAACTTCAGCTGGCAAAAAACAACTGTTGTTTTTCTGCCTTCACTGCTTCTCTGCTTTTGCTCTGATGACTGGGCCTTAACACTGGTGGAATGGAGCTCACAGCTCTCCCAAGCAGGTCTGTTCAGGGATCTCACCACACCTTCTCTCCTCCTCCTCCTTTTACAGGGAGCTCTGGCTAAGAGAAGCATCTTCTTTGTTTCTCTCAGTCCACAGTCTGTCACCCAGGGTTTTGACCTGTAGTATTTCTTATGCACAGATTGCACGTTCAGATGTGCTTTTGTGCAGTTTGGATTTTGTTGTTGTTGTTGTTGTTGAGTTTTATATATTCAGCTTATTGTTGTTTCAAGAGGAGAAATACAAGGACATCTCTTACTCCACCGTTTTTCTCCAAACTTCAGGTTTAAACACAGTTTTGAGCTATGGTGGTGTGAGGCTGAGATGCTTTGTAGTTCCCAAGGAAGGAGCTTGGCAGGACACTCTCAACTTTTGGGGTATGTGCTGCTTCTATCATAGCTCATCTGGAGCATATTATCTACAGTTTCAATCGACAAAAACAGTAGCTCTCCAACTTGGGAGTAGAATCCATCATTCTCAGTCTTCTCATTGTCTTTACAATTTCTCAGCTCTATTTGAAAGAGAGGGTCCATATTCTTCTTCTGCATACAACCCCATCTTCTCCTGATTCCTGTGGTCTGCTTCCCAGCATTGTGAATTGCTAAGGCCAAAAGTAACCTCAGCTATTGTAGTTCTTAATGTTGAACCTCTAACCATTGCTTAAGTAATGTGAAAAGAAAAGTTTTGTAGGAATAATATTTTTTCTACTTTTTAAAATAAGGCTTTGTATAATTGCTTCCAGTTGTGAGGCAATTCAGAACCAGGATGCCCTGAGATCTGTGATTTCATTTTTGATGCCATTGACAAATTATGGAGAAGTTCACAGATAGAGTTCAGCAATCAGCCACTGATCATCAGCTTTTTTTAAAGAAAGTTTTTGGCAGAGTATCTAGAATTCTAATTATTCACCCTAATTCTTAGAGTTGATGAAAAACTTACTATAGCCCTTGTTCTTCTGAAGGGGACACAGCAAGCCTGAAGATAATTAGCAGAGTTTAGGTACTTGAAAAAAAACATTGCTTTCTGAACAGATATTTAAAGAAAAGTGCTCTTTAAATTAAATAATTTTAAATAGTTGTTTAATTCATTAAAATTAATTAATTGATTGATTGATTAGTGAACTACTTAATTCAGCAGGGCATGTCACATTAGGGGCTGTTGCTCAAAGATCTCATAAAGAAACAGTCAGCAAAACTTGCAAAAATGAAAATAAAATATAAAAATCACTTAATATTAATTGATAATATAATTTTAAATCTTTAGTTATTTTATCCAAAGCAATAAAGTCTCAAGGCACTATCATTAAATTATAAGAATTTTTCAAAAAGAGTATACCACCCTGCTAAGGTATAGTCATTTCAAATTATTAATAATCATAAGTTAGAGTTTCTGTAAACATACATCTTAACTTTGAATACTGACAAGACTTTTAGCAAGATAAGGGTCACATACTTTCCTATCATGTTTTCAAAGCACATATAACTATTTAAAAAGTCAGGGGTAGGTGGACTGTAAGAATGTATTTTCATAACTATTTCCTGAATGAATTTTTAAATCTTTTTGTTCATATCTTTTTTGTCTCCATTATGGCAAGTATACAGTTATATGATGGAAATAAGATGAAACAAAACCACTGAGAATATCGACATTGTCTTTGTTGCTGGAGGACATATAGTGACCAAGTCATGGGCTGCTTTGGCTTTGATTAAAATTAAAATCTTGTATAATTCCAGTTCTAAACATGTGTCTCAAAATCTATGTGCCCACATTATGGTGTATTCAAAATATTTTATGCTAACACACTATAGTAAGTAACAAAATGCCTTTGTTTCCTACAAATGGATGTCAGTAAATGATTTACTTAATAGTGAAAAGACTAGCTCAATATGCAATTATACTCTAGTAGCTCTAAATCCCACTGTAATTCTTCCTAGTTTAAGGTATTCATAAACTCATAACAGAGACTCAAGCTGTTCATTTATCTAGCTCATTTTATTTATCTTTCTCTTCTTACCTGTTCCACTCAAAGCTTTGAAATCTGGAAAATCCTGCATATGTTAAAGGAGAGACTTCATTAGTTAAAATATACTGTAGACATAGTGAGAAGTATGGATTCATTGTGTGGTTCATGGAGAAGTGTTTGATTTATATGAGTTTATTTTTCTTTCCCTCATTTGTTATACCAGCCAACTTTACCTAGTCATGTAATGATCAGATAGTTTTAAGTTCTTCAGTTAGACTCTGTATTTCAAAGTATCTGTTCTACTAGGTATGGAGAATGCATATATATATATATATACATATATATATATATATATATATATATATATATATATATATATATATACATACATACATATATTATGGGGGATTTGGTGAAACAATTGGAGGTTAATGTAACATTTTTCTTTCTAAATGCCAAGAACTACAAATAGTTTATTAAAGCAATTCAAATAGTGCCATATTCCTGGAGCTTCTTCACCAAGTATAAGAAATTTTGAAATACTATTTTTTCTAAAGAATTAAAGACCCACCTAATCATTATATAAAATGAAGAAACTCTTCTTGTGTTAACATCTTGAACCTAGCTTTAGGGAAACCATTTTATGAGATTTACTGGTATAGTTCGGTTGCAGGTACTTGGTATTTATAGAGAAGCTTAATGAAATAAACAGAATCTGTATAAAGAACCAAAACAAAAACAAAGTCATCAGGTAACGCACATGGAATATATGTCACATTCATCATATTTGTCATTTTAGTTTAACGTTAATTACTTGGGGAGTATTTGAGACTTATGCTCTGTGACCTTCAGGTGTCCAGGGAATGGTTCATGGTGAAACTCCCAGAAAGATCTAATGTCATAAGGTTTGTGCTATCTCTCACCTCATTCTGCATGCTTTGCTACTCTCCTCACATCCTGGTTCTATCAATTTTTTAAAACCTTCAAAAGCCTATAAAGTTGTGCTCTCCTACTGCTTTAGGAAACAGAAATATATTGCTGCATACTCTGATATTTTAGAGTGTTAATGGCACAAATAGGTATATAGTCATATGTTTCTCTCTCCCAATGTGCCTCATGCAGTGACAGTTGTAAAACTAATGTTCAGCAAAAACTTTGTTGGTTGATCCACGTGTCTTGTCACTCAGCTAGTCTTAGACATTATGGTCAGAAGGTAGAGAAGATAATTTTTCATCCTGCTTCATAGTTCTTCCAACCACAGAGATATGAGTCACCTAGTGACGAAGTACCAGAACAAAAGATCAGATAGTAAGCTTTATTCTTGTCTATCTGAGCACAAGATTGGTTTAGATGATTTTCCTAGTTGATGTTAACTATGTTTTCATTTCTCGAGCTCAGCCTTACAGATTAACTAGATGTGAGTACTGTCCTGACATGTCCTCATCTCTTTTCTCAGCCCCTAGGTTACCTCCTCTCACCAGATGATTTCTAATATGTAATTTGTTATTCCTGCATGATTGTGCTTTTTTCTTTTCTGAAATTTTCTATTCTCTCTGTTTTTCTTTTCTCTTCTCTTCAGGGAAAAGAGGGAGGAATTTTATTTTTCCTGACAAAGAGAATAAGATACAGTGGTTGGTAGGGATAACAGGCTCTCCTGATATTACAATTCTACATTTTTCATATTTATATTCAAGTTGTTCAATAATTATACAGGCCAGGATCATACAGTTTTCAGCACTGGTGATTTGTCATCTGAGTATGTTTTTTTTCTGTTATATCAAGTCTCTCAATATGCATTCAACCTGTATATTGGAAAAGAAGATACTTCTAGTTTATAAGAAGAAATAAACATATATTAATATTTTTACTATATTTTTACAATATTATTTGCTGCTAAATAGACACCTAGGTGTTATGTTATCGTAACTGATAAAAATCCATTAACAAACTTATATATTCTCCATACAAGCAGATTTTTGTTTTGAAAACATTCTGAGCTACAGATATAGGTACAAATATATTTATTTTTGATAAATGATATGTATTGTCATTATAATTTGTTATATTTGTGTTAGTTTTTTGTAGGAGTGAGTGTTTAGTTTGATCTTTGAAATTTCACAGCTGTGAAAATTGTTTTGTTTCAGAATAATAAAAGATAATTAATAAAATCTACATGCATTTTAATATATCTGTACAGAACTTGTACTGAACATATAAACACTCAAACATTCTTTATTTACCCCTAGGTTTCACTTTGATTTAATTGAGGAACATAAGGTTAATGGTAATATGTTTGGCTTGCTCCTGGAAAATAAATAATTGAGACAACTAAGATTTAAAATCCTGTATTAATATTCTATAATTCTCTGTATGAGAAATTAAGGGGCTTCAGAATATAAAATATTATAGGACACCTTTATAGCATAATATAGTATTTATTTTGAACTCGGTCCAAAAGTTAGAAGTGGTGTAGCCTAGATTTTAAATATACCTCTACTACTTACTTACTATATGAACTTAGGCAAATTATTTTTCTTCTCTGGATCTTAATGCTACTATCTGTAAAATACAGAAAATTGTAAGTCATAGCCTAATACCATTTTTTTTTCTTATGGCTGATACTAGATTTATAGCCCAGATTTCTCTCTTTTGAAATGCTTAAGAATATCCACAAGGATATAGCTTTAAATGTTAAGCAAGACATTCATCTTTACCTTTATCAGCTTGTTCCATTACTAATTTTAAGTATTTTTTCTAAATTAGTATATTATTTTCTGTGTATAATGAATTTGTTAAAAGCATATGTAAAATTCAGGATGAATTACTATTGGCTCATGAAAAATTATTTGCATTTAACAATAATTTTTTGAGACTCTACTGTGTTTTAGACATCACTAGGAACAAGTGATATAAACAATGATAACTAAGGTTCCTGCCCTTACAGAGATTATTTTCTTTGGGAGAGAAACATAGATGGATAAGAAAACAAAAAATAAAACTTATCAGCTCATGATAAGTGCCAGGGAAACATACGTGATGTCATATAGAGTGATGTGATAGCATGTATTACATAGTAAGAGAAGGCCAAGATCTGAGTGCCACAAAGATGCCAGCCACATGAAGATTAGGCGGGGAAACATTTCAGGCTGATGTTATATATGGGCCCAAAGCAAAAATGAGCTCAGCATGTTTGAGGACTTTAAAGGACATTAGCTCTCTGATATATAGAAGTTAAACAGAGAAGGAGGAGTTAGCAAAGAGAAAGATGGTTCTGTGATGTAGGAGGAAAATGAGAAGAGACTGTGGTAAGAGAGAAGACAAGAGAGAGAAAACATTTCAAGTGGGAGCTATGTCAAATTTTGCTCAAAGATATTTAGGAAAATAACTAAGAAATAGCTATTAGTTGTGGCACTATGGAGATCATTGAGTGATGGTAAAGGAAGCCCAATTAATGTTAATTGAAGAGTGAATGTGGAGTGATGAAATGAAGTCAGTTATTCCACAGAACTTTCTCAAGAATTTTTGCTCTGAAGGAGAGAAAAGATATTAGACTGTAGCTAAAGGGCCATATTAAGTTGAGAGAGTTTTTGTTTTGAGATTGAAGATAGTAGAGTTTTATGTTTCTTGATGTAAATAAATCAGTAGAGAGAGATACATTTTTGCCAGAGTTGAGAAAGAAAATAATTGTAGCAGCAAAGTTCATGAAGAGATAAAAGTGGGGTTATTCATTGCACAAAGGAGATAGATGTTGGCCTTTAAAGTAGGAGAAGCTTTTTATCCATAGCCATAGAAATGAAGGAAGATTCTGATTGTTTATATTTGGGAATTCCTGTCTGATTCCTCCCATTTTCTCAATGAAATATGACAATATTATCAACCAAGGATCCAGGACTGTAGATGAACAGGTGTTGAAGGTTTGAGGAGAAAAGAGAAGTAATGAAACAGTAATTATGGACCATGGAAAAGAGAACCTATTAAGGAAAACAGGTAATGTACTCTGATTTGGGCAAGTCACTTGTGCTCTCTTAGCTTTAGGTTCTTTTTTCTCTAAAATATGAGTATTAAAGGATATTATTTAATGTTAAAAACATGAAATTTAAATGTGTAATGATTCAAAGCTCAACATTTTTAAAACGTTTTTTAATCTTGCAGAGATATTTTAGAAATTAATATCTATTCTAGTGAAGGAAAAAAAATATTTGAAGTTCATTAATTTCTTCTAATTCAGTTTAATTTATTTTTATTCTGTTAAATTCAAGTAAAATTAGTAAATGTAACATTTTTTATTCAAAATAGGCTAAAATGATCCTATTTCTATAAAGTTATTTTCCTTCATCTTTCTACATCTATACATAGATGGCTGGAATGATATTTAATAAATGTTAATAAAAATGCTTCTGAGTGGTAAGACTGTGTAGTAATTTCTTCTTTGTACTTTTCCATATTTTATGATTTTTTTGTTATATTCTTTCTAGAAAATAGTGAATGTATTGTTTAAAAACTCTTTACATGTAAATAACATGTTTTCTTACTGTAGTAGATAGAATATTGTGCCTTCCCCCAAAGATGTCCACATTCTACTCCCTAGAACATGTGAATGTGTTTGGTTATGTAGCAATGGGGGTGTTAATGTTGTAGATGGAATTATGGTTGCTAATCAGCTGACTTTAAGATAGGAAGATTATACTGGACTATCCAAGTGGGTCCATTGTAATTACAAAGTCCTTATAAGAGGAATAAAAGACAGAAAAAGGAGAATCAGAGAGATGGAAACATGAGAGGGATATAGCCCCAAATGGAGTAATGGCATTAAGAGCCAAGGCATGCAAGTAGTTTTCAGAAGGTGGAAAAGGCAAGGAAACAGATTCTCACCTTGAGCCCCCCAGAAGGAATACAACCCTGCTTACATCTTGCTTTGAGCCCATCAAGACCCATGTTGGATTTCTGACCCACAGAACTGTAAGAGAATCAATCTGTGTTACTTTAAGACACTAAGTTTGTGCTAATTTGTAACCACAGCTATAGATAACTAATATACTTGCTTTCACCCCCATTTTTCCAATTTATTCTCTATAGCAGCTAGAGTAAACCTTATAGACCTGCATTGTCCAGTACAGTAGCCACTAGACACATGTGGCATATGAAATGAGGTTTGATGAATGTAAAAAATACACACTGGACTTCAAAGACTTAGTATTACAAATATAAAATATCTTACTAATTATTTCTTACACTGACTTCAATTTGAAATAATATTTTGTACATTTTGAGTTAAACAAAATATAATATTAAAATTAATTTTACCTATTTCATTTTATCTTTTTAATATGGCTACTAGAAAATTTAAAATTATTTACATGGGTCACATTATATTTTTACTAGATAACATTGATAAAAAGTTGATAGGATACTCTAATTTTCCTTCACTAGCTTTCCACTCTACTTGAAATATAGTTCAAACTCTTTAACTTGAGCTTGTAAGATCCTGAAACATCTTGTTTCCGGTACCTGTCTAGCTTCATCTTTTGCCTCTTCCACTCCATTCTAATGGGCCAAGCATGCTTCTGCCTCAGGACCTTTGCACATGTTGTTCACCTGACCTGAAAAATTATTCATCCCACTTTTCATGTAATCAAAAACTTCTTAGCCTTTGTTCTCAGCTCAAGTCCACAACAAGAAACTTTCTCTGGCCTCCCGTTGTAAACTAGATCTATTGTGCTTTTTATTTATAGCACTCTGTTCTTTTTCTTAAGGATACTTTTCACAAGTTGTAATGATACATTTATTTGCTTGTTTTTTAAATTCTCTTTGAAAATGCTCCCCATCCCTGTGACCATCTATCAACTACTAATTTGTAATTCCTTACCTCTTCACCCCATTCTCCCAGCCTAGAATCCCCCTCCCTTCTGTCCATCACCGAATTGTCTTCTATATTTGTGAGTCTGGTAAAATGATAAGCTCACTGTATTTTTTTAACTACTGTATACTTTAGGTCAGGCAAGATATAGATGCTCAGTAAACATTAAATAAATATAAAATGATCAAATTATGTATCATCTACATAACCACTTCATCAGCTGTAATGTTCTGAGTACATACAATAGCCCTACAATAATAATAGTAATAAGATGGAGAAAAATGGGAGAGAAGAGGAGGAAGAGAAGAAAGTGAAGTAGTTTTAAAGTCAATTTTTAAATAGATTTTTTTGCTATCTTCGGTTATACCTTCAAACCATTGGTAATAAATAAAAAAGTACGCAGCTATATTGCACTGTCTTTTAAAAACATTTGTATTTTCAAAGACATATTTCTTCTTTAAGGATGTTATTCTTAAATTACTTCTTTTTTCTTCTTAAAGAATGTCTTATAGGAAATTTGCAAAATTGCTGGTGACTCAGATTCCTACTTGATTTCTCTAAGTCATGTATCTCTATTTCCATAGTGGAAGATACCATAGGAATGGAGTGGGGTTGGGGTGGAGAAAGAAAAGTAGGAACTACATGAGACATTTTAGTAATGGTTGTCATATAATATAAAATTAGGACACAGTTGTATCAATTTAAAAAATTCTACAATCCATTGGTACCTTTAGTATTCTACTTATCAAATCTCTCCTGCCTCTCTTATCCTATCACCCAATGGTCATTTCAACAACTGAATAAATCACACTCACCAGAGTTTTTTTATTTAGTTCCGTCATATTGGTTGATCTAGCAGCCTTCGGTAAATACACCAAGGGTGCAGGAAAGCATTCATAAGCCATTGTAATGAGCAATAGGGCGTGGATCACTATTTGTTTGGCTTAAAATCAGAAATTGAATACTGGGGAAGATAAAGCTTTTGGGAAATTATGAAAGTCCCAAATATATCTGAAGCCATCCTGAAATTGCTGTATTAGGGCCTTCTATAATTCATCATATTTAGAAGAGTAGGTGCAGTGGTGCACAGTCTGTCAATTCACTATTTGTACTCTTGGTGAAGCTGTCCAGAGATATATGTCTACTTGAGACTCTTAGTTTTTGCAACACCAGAATGAAATAATTGTCCCTTCGTGTAATGTTCAGCAGTATTGCTATAAACAAGTGTGATCACACTGTGCTTTATTTTTTTAAATAAATTTCTTTTTTCACTGAGGAAATCAGAGTTTAAGCTTACCCATTCTTAAATGACAAAAAGGTTAATTTTCCTACCTTTGTGGCTTTTCAACAATACTTTCTGACTTAAAGTCAACCTTTTCATTAGCATATTAATAGCCCAAAAAGTTTACCTGTACTTAGTAGTGCATTAAAATCTGCATGTAAATAAGGAATGTTGTAAAAGAGCAACAAGAGAAACATAAAAAATACTTACTTTAGGAAAGTTGTTTTTCTGGATTTTGTTTGTTTTTCTTATGGTATAACCTCTCTATCTCTTAGACAAAGATTAAGGCCACTCTTTTTAAAGTCACTGAATTAATTATTGAGAAAAGGTTATAATAACCAGTCTTCTACCTTTAATAAAAATATCTTAATTTGATATTTGAAAAATAATACCCATGAATTTAGGCTTTCAAAATCATGATTAATCTGCTCATTTCAGATTTGGAAAATCAAAGGCAAACGAAAACTTTTTAGCTCATATTTGTTAGGTTAGATAGATAGAGAGAGATATACAGACAGACACAAGTATAGATATATATAATCAGACTTAAGACAGTGTTGAAGATTGGGAATGTGTCATTATTACAAGATACCACCTAATAAGCCACGACTGGAGAAGTCCTATTACATAATTCCTGGATACCTGACACTGTTTGCCTTAGATAAATTTCTGTCTCTCTTTTTGCCATCACCTTTCCCGCGCGCGCATGCACGTGCACACACACACCTATTTTATCTCTATTTTAAGATCCTAGTTGCTCCCATCTCAGCCTCTGTACCTTCTCCAATCATGGTGTCTCAATTCAGACTGTCAGAGTTCAAATCTGTTTTTACCACTTCCTAGCTATGGGGCTTTGGCAAGTCATCTAATCTCTCTGTGCTTTACTATTTGTATCTTTAAAGTGGGAATAATGATGGTACTTCTTCATAGATTCATTATAAAAATGAAAAGTAATGCATGTAAATTACTTTGACATAGTGCTTACAATAAAAGTAAGCTATTATGTTTATTAATTTAAATTATGCTATTAAAGCTACTACTATTTTTCTACCACCAGCCCTCTAAATATCCTACAGGTATTAAACCAATTCTTTAAAGAATCCTCTTCCCCATAACTGTCCTTTATTAAAGGGAAGAGATAAAGGCTCTTCTCTCATCTCACCTTTGCCTCAGTCTTATTTACTTTTCATTGTCAAGAAATTGATCATTTTAAAGGAGCATATTTTTGGTTAATGTAATCCAAACCCCAAAAAACAACATATTAAAAACAATGCAGAATCTCAAAGCTGGTTCTTTATTTATTCATTTTTATTTTTTGGCCAAGACAACCCTTGGTTGACGTCACAGATTGCAAGGACCTTATCAGTTTACAATCCCTTATTTTTTTTTATTATCTTTTTTTAAAAATTTTTTATGCCTACAACACCTGATCTTACTAGGTGGTCTCACATCCAAGTACTAACCAGGCCCAACCCTGCTTAGCTTTCAAGATCAGATGGAATCGGGCTCGTTCAGGGTAGCATGGCCATAGACTAAAGCTGGTTCTTTAATAACTCTATTTCCCTCAGCTTCCTGACACCTATGCTATAATATTTCTTCATACTTTGCCTTGGTCCTCTATCCTATGTCTTGCCAACCTACTTCTGTTTTGTAAAGTGCAGCACTTTCTCCTTTCTCCTGTAGTTAGTTTATTTCATTCAGGATCAACAAGTATTTACTGAAACCTTGGTCCTATGTTAGGAAATTGAGAGGGAGCAGGGGAGTTTATATGAAATACAAAATCTTGAGGTACCACCTCATCTTTTACCAAACAAGAAGTTAGATTTGTATAAAAGTTATATAAAATTAGTAGAAAATCCTACAAGAAAGGATATTCATTTCATCACATATAATGCAACTTTATTTTTACATTTTTCTCTATCACCATTCCTTCAGGGTAAGGTCAGTACCTCAGTAATACTGTCTATCTGCTGTAGTATTTGACTTCTAGGAGCTACTCAGATGCTTATTGAATGAGCAGATGGAAATATAAAAAGATGAGACCTGGATCTTAACTTTAAGAACTTACAGTCTAGTGGAGAGAACCACCTGTGTGCACAAATAGCAATAATTCTCATCCTATCCTACCTTTCTAGTCCCTTCTCCCATTCCTATGCATTCAGTCCACAGAAAATATGATCTGTACACTTATACTGCTTTTTCACAATTTCTTCTGCCTGGAATGCCCTTCTCTCAATTTCTTCTCAGTGAACTGTTATTCATTTCTCCATGTATAACTCTAATAGTATCTCTTAAGTGAAGTCTTTTCTGAGTCCCCTCCTCAAACAGAATAAAGACCTCAATCCTCACCCACCTGTAGCCCTGTTCATTTACCTCTCTTAGCACTTAGTACATTGAATTATAATTACTCATTTACCATTTCTTCAGCTTTAATGTGAACTTCAAAATGATGGGGAGTTTATTTGATTTTTGTAATTCTAGGGTTGACAACAGTGTCTGGCATATAGTTACTGCTCAACACATAGATAAGTGAAAAAATGAATAAACCGATGAATCAAGGATTCAACAAATAATTATTGCAAATGCTCTGAAAGAGGTAAAATAAAAATATAATAATTGTTAAATTGTATAGTATGTTCCCAAGTGCCAAGTTCAAATTCCCCTTCTCATGATTACATTTCTGCCCACCTCAATCCTGTTCCTTTTTTACTTCTGTCAGTTTCTGTACCTTCTCTCTATCCTTGACTTTGCAATCAACATTGCCCATTATTATGGTAGATTCTATGAGCATCCAGCACAGGTATATGTCCAAAAATAAACAAAACAAAATTAACCATAGTTGGAATTACATCACCTGAAGCACAATATTAACATGCACAACTAATCCAGGGAAATTCTGGTTAATTGCATATTTTGACTTATTCTTTTGCAGAGAATAATTATTGACTAATTTTCATGGAATCAAAATGCAGTAATCATTACAATCATACTAAACACAGTTAAATTTTGATGTGGTATTTTCTCAAGCATTCTATGATCATTAGATAGTAGATATGGCAGGTGGAGAAGATTGGTTTGAATCTACACTAAATTCTAAAATGCACATGGAGATTTGTTTTTTAAAAAAAACTTCATGGTGACCTGCTTACTTGTCATTTACTTCATTATTATAAAAACAAGAACAGAAAATATCTATTTTTAGTTTTCCCCCCCAAGTTTATTGAAATATAATAGAAAATCAGTTGCCTGTATTTAAATTGTACAATTCAATGAGTTTCTTGAAATTATACTAGGTATACAATAATGTACTAGTTTCAGTTGTATAGCACAATGATCAGAGATCCACATAACTCCCAAGGTCATCACCCCACTAAATCTAATATTCTTCTTTGCACTTACATATTTATTACAGCATTATTACCCATCTTCCCCATGCTACACTCTACCTTTCCATGTCTATTCTGCAACTATCCATTTTTGCCTCAATCCCTTTACCTTTTTTATTCCCCCCAACCCTCCTCCCATCTAGTATTCATCATAATATTCTCTGTATCTATGAGTTTATTTCCACTTTATTTGTTTTGTTCCTTAGATTCCACATGTATGTGAAATCATGTGATATTTATCTTTATCTGATACAATTAATTCAGCGCAATACCCTCTGGGTTCACCAAGACAATATCTTTTTCCATCCCCTTCCTTTTAGTCTATATGTGTCTTTTAATCTGAAATGAATTTCTTGTAGGCAGCGTAGGTAGGGGTCTTGTTTTCTTATGCATTCAGTCACTCTATCTTTTGGTTGAAGCACGTAATTCTTTTCCATTGGAGGTACTTGTTGATAGAAAAGTAGTTATTACGATTTTTTATTCCTGTACATGTTTTTCTTCTTAAAGAAGTCTCTCCAGCATTTCCTGTAATACTGCCTTGGTGATGATAAATTTTCTTAGCTTATTTTTTTTTCTGGGAAGTTTTTTTTATCTGTTCTTCAACTCTAAATGATAGCTTTGGTGGATAAAGTATTGTTGGTTGTAGATCCTGGGTTTTCATCACATCAAAAATTTTGTGCCAAGCCATTGTGTCCTGCATGGTTTCTTTTGAGAAGTAAGCTGCTAGTCTTATGGGTGTTCCCTAGTACGTAACTAACTGCTTTACTCTTGTTGCTTTTAAGGTTCTATCTTTGTATTTAACTTTTGCTGCCATTTTAATTATGATGTGTCTTGGTGTGGGCCATTTTGGAATTCTGGCTTTGGGGACTCTCTGAGCTTCCTGGGGTTTTATTTCTATTTTATCACCATGTGAGGGGAGTTGTCCATTATTATTTCTTCAAATAGCTCTTCAACTTCTTGTTTTCCTTCAGGTACACCTATGACATGGATATGTTTATGTTTACATTTAATAATGTCCCATAAGCTTCTTAATTTATGATTACAGTCGTGGCTTCTTTATTCTTGCCATTCTGATTGAGTGTCTTTGGCTTCCCCTTTCTCTATATAGGTGCTTCAATCCTCTTTTTTATTCACTCTGTTGATTTCCTCTAATATCCTCTTCATCTCAGCTGATGTGTTCTTCATTTCTGACTCGTTCTCTTTTATAGGTTCCATTTCCATTTTTATGTTTTTATTATTTCTTTGTTAAAGTTCTCACTGAGTTCATCTACTCTTCCCCTAAGTTTATTGAGTGTCTTTATAATGAATGTTTTGAACTCTGTATCTGTTAGATTGTTTGACTCCATTGTTTCTGAATCTCTTTTCTGTTCTCTCATATGGTTTCTGCTTCTTTGTCTTCCCATTTTGACTGCCTTTTTGTGTCTGTTTCTATATAGAAAGCTCCTAAGACTCCTGATTTTAAAGTGGCTTTGTGAAGTAGGTGTCCAGAGGCACAGTCCTGAGAGGCATTCAGCTGCTGGCCAAGTTTAGCCTCAGCCTGTGCCCTTCCAGGGCCACCTGTTAAGATTCAGCAAGCAATCCACAGATGTTGTGCTTCCAGTTGCCTCAAGAGACTACACCAGAAACCTTGGTCAGCTGCCAGTATTGTGAGTCTAGGTGTTGCTTAGCAAGATGTATCTGAATCAATGAAGATATAGTTTGATGTAGCTTGAATGGGTTTGCATGTTGGAAGAGGCAGAGTTTCAGGGAATACTCTGGGCAGAGTGACCTCTGTTCAGTTTGATGATGTCTCAGTTATGTCAGCGCCAAGTTTCCACACTTGGAGTGGGAGGATTCAGCAGAAGACCAATGGATACTGCCCATTTCTGTAAAAAGTGAGTCTCGCCTCGACCCTCACTCATTCAACTCAGTGTCCTCCTGTGAGTCCCTGGTCCCCCCTGTGCAGCCAAACCTGCGCTGATGCTCAGAGCTAGCAGGTCTGTCACCGAGGATGTCCACTTGCAGACACGACCCCTTTAAGAGGCTTCTACAGCCAGTGACTAAAAATACCCATTGAAGAAGGCAACAGATGCAAGAAAACTGCTATATTTATTCTGAAACCAGAGACAATGCAAGTATCACAGAAAATTTTTTGTCAATGATTGTATATATTCATCTGCTGAGAGCCTGTTGTATAAAACTGCTGAAGTAAAGAAACAGCAAGTCTAACCCAAAGGCAACTCAAAACCAATGGATAATATTTCAGGCAATGAAATAATAATTCAGGCAATGAAATCAAGTAGTAGTTTTAAAACCAGTTACATCTCAGTGGATGTGAGAACTTCAGATGCAAAGCAGCTAATAGGAAGAGGAAATGACTTACTGAAAAAAAAATCCTCCTACGTGTGGACTTGTGCAATTCAAACCTGTGTTGTTGAAAGATCAATTGTATCTTGTCCAAGAACACACAAGAAACTGGGGTGAGAATTTGGCCTGGCACCCTGTCCCAACTCCCATGCTGGTGATTCTTCCCAGTCTTATTGGGGGAGCATAGATGGTGAGAGCTGTTCAAATGTGGAGTGAGCTCTTGGGGATTCATCTTGGTCACTAGTGAGACCTCTGTCACCAGCACTGTGGGACAGAGGTTGCATAACCTATTGACCTCTTGGAAGGGGATTTAAAAATCTGTAGAGCGATGCTGTCACTCCCTAAATCAACCACACTGTCCCACTGACATTCAGTCTCCAAATTCTATTACTATACCTTGAAGTTTCACTATATTTCCTCTGTTATCTCCAATCTGCACTTGAGTCCAACTAAAAATCACAAGATTTTTAAGAGATTTGATTCAACATCATTAACATGGCACAGTGAGAGATGTTTTTATATCTCTCCCCTTGAAACAATAAGCTGAACATGTAAAACTCAACAAAAAACACCCAAACTGCATACCAGCACATCTGAGCATGGGATCTGCACATAAGAGCTACATATCAGAACCCTCAGTGTCAGCAGCGGACTGGAAGAAATAAAGAAACTGCCTCTCGCAACCAGCTCCCTGTAGGAGGAGGAGGGAGGAGAGAAGGTGCAACAAATTCTCTGAACAGCCTTGCCTATGAAAACTGTGAACTTCATGAGGATGGCAGCAGTGCCCAGACATCAGGGCAGAAAGCAGAGAAGTAGGGATGGCAGAGAAGTGGGGATGGCAGAGAAACAAGAGATGACTTTTACCAGCTGCAGTGGCAAAATCAAGGCTGAACCACAGGTCCCATTCCCCAACTTAGAGGGCCCCTTCTCCCATATCCTCCTAGACTGAACACTGTGGAATCCCAGGGGAATCTGAGCAAAAGCTACCGAAAGTGTCACTAACATTGACAAGGACTGAGACTGAGGGTATCGAGATTGATTAAACATTTATAAGAAAATAAGGCATTATTAAGACTTTATATAAAGAAGGAATCCAAGAGGATTAGACACCACCTACTGGAAACCAAAAGAAAAATGACTTCTTTGCAAGAGGCTGAAGAGAGATCTTTATATAATAAATTCTCTTTCTGGAAAAAAAGCGGAATACACTTTCTTAATGCCCAGGTGGAGAAATAGTCCATTAAACACCATCAACAAACAAGGTGACAAGGCACCTCCGAAAGAAAGAAAAATCTCCAGAAAATAAGCTTACAGACATAGAAATATGTGACTTAAATGACAGAGAATTTAGGATGGTACTTCTGAAAAATATTCAGTGAGATTGAAATGATTCATACCAACAATTTCAGGAATTGAAAAAAACAACTAGATGAGCAGAATGAGTTATTTAGCAAGAATCAACACCCTCAAAAAGAATTAAATAGAACTTCTGGAGATTAAAAACAAACTGCAAGAGTTGAAAAATGAAATAGCAAGCTTGGGAAATTGAGCCGACCAAATGGAGAAAAGGATCAGTGATATCAAAGACAGATATCTAGAAACAATTTGAAAGACAAGAGAAACTGAAGAATGAAAAATAATGAGAGAGAAATAAAAAAAGTAGCTGATACCATCAGGAGAGGAAACATAAGAATAATAGGCATTATTGAAGGGGAAAAAAAGGAGCAGGGATTAGAAAGCATTTTCAAAAAAATAATTGATGAGAATTTTCCAAATCTGAGGAATGAGCTGGAGCTTGAAATTCAAGAAGTTAACAGAACACCCAATTATCTCAACCCAAAAAGGCCCACCAAAACACATTGTATTAAAATGATCAAAAATGAATTTCTCATGGTGTCCAAGGAAAAGAAGACAGTAACCTATATAGAAAAACCCATTAGATTATCATTGGATTTCTTGGCACAAACCAGAAAGGAGTGGAATCAAATGTTCAAACTATTAAATTAAAGAAAATACTAGCCAAGAATGAATGGTGACAGAAAGAAATCTAACTGTAGGAGATGAACACACATTTTAAATTATATATATATAACCTTACTGTTAAAGTGTACAGTGGAAACATAGGATTTTGTTAACCAATGTCACCATTAAAAAAGTTGCATCTGCTTTTATAAGACATTTCTTCATCTTGTTACTTTTTAATGAATTATACATTGGAATTAATAGGAAATGTTATCTGCAGTGATTTTTCCCCTCTTTATAAAGCAAGTATCTCTCTCTCTCTCTTTTTTTTAAGGCAAGGAGACCCTTGGTTGACCTTACAGAATGCAAGGAACTTGTCAGCTTACAATCCCCTTTTTTAAATATATTTTTTACGCCTACAGGACCTGATCTTCCTAGGTGGTCTCTCATCCAAATACTAACCAAGCCCAACCCTGCTTAACTTCCGAGATCAGATGGGATAGGGCTTATTCAGGGTAGCATAGCCATAGATAAGCAAGGTCTTTGTGAAAGGAAGGAATCATTCCATTTCATGCTTGTTACTGAAAAATAATAGTATGTATTATACAGTGCATCAGAGACACTCTTTCACATAAAAAGTAGGTTTGAGATGAAAAAATTAAACTCTGGTGTTTTGTTTTGCTTTGTTTTAAGTGCAACCAATAAAGGTAAATTTGTATCTGGAAGGGATTTTTGAAGTCATTTGGTTCACTGATTCCCAAACCTATCTTAACATTATAAACCACCTACAAGCACTTTTTGAAGATAAGCCCTGGGTTCCATTCTGAAATTTTAATTCATGAGATCCACAATGTGGCCTGAGAACCTGCATTATAAGCAGGATTACTAGATATTGTATAACAGGTCCATGTACTATTTTGGAACTACTTATCTAGTCCAACTCCTTATCCCATATGGAATCCTCTTTATAAACTCTTTAACAAGCCTATTCCATTTTGGATGATTATAATTGAGAGAGAGAAAGTTCTTGCATGTTAAACCAATGTTTCCAGCAACCTCACAATGAACCCTCCACAGTCAGACATGTGGTTGGCCCACCAGGGACTCCTTGTTTTACTTAGATAATTCTGTCTGAGGGACTAAAGAGTGTGTTTGTTTATCAAGAAACCAATTTATAAGGAAAGGTACATTCATATTGATAGAGCAAAAAGTATAAGTTTATGCCCCTTAGTTAAAAGCGAAGGTTTATTTGAATGTTCTCTCAGCAATAGCTTCCAATAGCAACTTAAATCTTGGCTGAGTATTTAAGATTAAGATCTGTCACTTTAATGACAACACCAACACAATCAGTTTTGTGAACTTTGTGAAGATTAACTGAGAAAGCCCAACTAGCTTACTCAGAGGTATCAAGATTACAGTTGACTTTAACTCTAACCTTAGGCTGTTTCTGAAAAGAAATAACTCCATCTACTTCTTCTGGACTTCTTCAAGGAAGAGAGACAAATGTGAGAAACCTGCGCCAAGATAATCATACCACGGAGGATACAAATATTACATGGTCAGGGCAGGAATTAAAATGATAAAGAGGATTTTTACATTGAAACTGAGGGGAAAGAGGCTGTGAGGAAGCTAAATGGTGAACAAGGGGACTAAGTGTATAATTGGCAAGACTTTTCTTTCCACCAGTTCTTTTTTCCATAAGCTTGTTTCTTGCTTAGCTCATCTCTGTTATGCCTCATGATCCTAGAGACACCACCCAGGGATTCCCAGGGTGTGAGTATCCTATTCAGGTGGCCAGCTGAGGTTGGAGGGACAGGTTTTTTACTCTGGGTCTCCATCCAACTGAGTAATCAGGGAAGGATAAGACTTACAAGAAATCTAGGAGAGCTGTAAGTCTGTCCCCAACAGATGCACCAGTATCTGCACTTCCAGAGTGCCACAAAACTGGATGAAGGAAATTTAAATATCACTTTGGAGATAAGAGGATGTCACAACCCAAATTCTTAACTGAGAAGTAACACTGCTTTTTGCACTGAATACAACAGGGAGATAGATGTTACCTTTTACCACATAAGCACCTAGGTGACCTAAGGAAGAGATTGTCAGGGAAAGAGAAAGGAAAGAAAAGTGGGAGGAGGTAAAAAAGATAAGAGTAGGGAAGAGTTGAGAAAAAGGAAAATCAAGACATAGGAAAAGGAAAGAGATATAATTAAGGGTGGTTTGAGCATTCCCCCTAAGGAATTATATGAAATACAACCAATCTTTTAACTTTTTTTTTTCTGGAGCCAATTTCTATGGATAAAAGTTAGCAAGTCTGAAATATAATGACAATCACCAGAATTTTTTCTTCTTTAATTTCATGTAATTGTCAACCACTCTACCATTGCCTTTTCTTTATGAGTTTGTAGGCACAGGCCTGCACTTGGAGGAAGGAGAGCTAAGAGATTGTGCTGACCTTGTCTCCAATGCCTAATTATTCTTATGTCTTTGGAAGATTAAAATACATTTTTTGTTGTTGTTTTATTTTATTTTACTTAAATATATTTTTTATTTTTCAATTATGGTTTACATAAAATATTATATCACATTCAGGTATACATCATAGCAATTAGACATTTATATAATTTATGAAATGATCACCTCAATATACCTACTACCCATCTGACACCATGTATAGTTATTACAATATTATTGGCTATATTTCTTATTCTGTACTTTATAGTCCCATGACTATTTTGTAACTAACAATTTGCACTTCTTTATCCTTTCCCTTATTTCCCCCACCTACTACAACCCACCTCTCATCTGGCAACCATCAAAATGTTCTCTGTATCTATGTTTGTTTTTTTTTTTTTATTTATTTATTTTGTCCTTTGGACCCACATATAAGTAAAATAATATAGCATTTGTATTTCTCTATCTGACTTCTTTCACACAGCACAATACCCTCTAGATCCATCATAAAATCGTTTCCATTCCTTTACTTTGAGTCTGTGTGTGTCTTTTCATCTGAAGTGAGTCTCTTGTAGGCACCCTCTGTAAGGATCTTCTTTTCTTATACATTCAACTACCTTATCTTTTGATTGAAGCATTTAACACTTTTCCATTTGAAGTAATTGTTGATAGATAGGTAGTTATTACCTTTCTTTATTTATATTTTAATACATATTTTTTCTTCTTCTTAAATAAGTTCCTCCAACATTTCCTATAATACTAGTTGGTGGTGATGAACTGCTTTAGCTTTTTCTTGTCTGAGAAGCTCTTTATCTGTCCTTTAGTTCTAAATGATAGCTTTTCTGGGTAGAGTAATCTAGGTTGTCAGTCCTTGCTTTTCACCGCTTTGCTTATTTTCTGCCAATCCCTTCCATCCTGAAAAGTTTCTGTGAGAATCAGCTGACAGTCTTATGAGAACTCCATTGTAGGTAATTAACTGCTTTTCTCTTGTTGCTTGTTAAGATTCTCTCTTTGTCTGTAAACTTTGGCATTTTAATGATCATATGTCTTGGTGTGGGCATCTTTGGGTTAATTTGATTTGGGAATCTGTGCTTCTGGGGCTTGTATATCTATTTCCTTCACCAGGTGACGGAATTTTTCAGTCACTATTTCTTGGAATAGGTTTTCACTTCCTTGTGCTCTCTCTTCTCATTCTGGTACCTCTAGGATGCTAATGCTGTTACACTTGATATTGTCCCAGAGGCCCTTTATACTATCCTCATTTTTTGGATTCTTTTTGTTGTTGTTGTTGCTGTTCTGATTGGGTGTTTTCTGTTACTTTATCCACTAAATTGCTGATTTGATCTTCTGCTTCTTCTAATGTATTCTTCATTTTAGTTTTTGTAGTCTTCATTTCTGACTGGTTCTTTTTTAAAATTTTTATCTCCATTTTTATGTTCTTTATGTCTTTGTTGAAGTTTCCACTGACATCATTGAGCACCCTTATAACCAGTGTTTTGAACTCTGCAGCTGGTAAATTGTTTATCTCCATTTTGTTTAGTTCTTTTTCTGGAGCTTTGTTCTCTTCCTTCATTTATATCAAATTTCTTTGTGTATCCATTTTGGTTGCTTTCTTCTTTTGTTTCTCTGTATTAGGTAGAGCTACTCTGTCTCCTAGTCTTAGTAGAGTGGCCTTAGTAGGTGTGCTGTGGGTCCCATTGGCTCAGTATTCCCTAGTCACCTAAGCTGGGTGCTGAAGGTGTGTCCCTTGTGTGGATTGTAGGTGCCCTTCTGTTGTAGTTGAGTCATTGTTGCTGTTTGTACATCAGTGGGAGGGATTGACTCTCAGGCTGATTGTTTGTGAGGACTGGTCACAACTACAGTGGAGCTGTTGTTGCTCAGGGGCTGATTCTTTGTCACAGTATTTGTTTTTTGCAGGATTTTGATGCCTGCACAGTCAGCCCTTTGTATGTGTCATCCTGGATTTGGTTCCTGATGGGCCCACCACAGGCCAAATTCTGACACAGCCTGTTTTATGACCATGGCCCTCTAACAAGAGTCACCAACAATCTGCAAATGGCTGCCACATACACTGGGCTTAGAGGTTCTTTGAGAGGCCAAGCTGTGAACCAAGGCCATCTGCCACTAGAGATATGGTGGTTGTTTAGCAAGAGGTATCTGGTACATGGAGACCAGATGCTGCTTGTTTGGGTTTTGTGAACCTTTGAAATATTTTAGAAAAGGCTGCAGCAGAGCCAAGACAGGCTGTTTCTATGACAAAGCCACTGGAAGTTGCTTGAGTGGGCCCACAATTTGAGTGGAGTGTGGTCTCAGGAAATCACCAGACCGGGGTGACTGGTGTTGGCTAGGTTGATAGAAAATTAGATATAATGCCTGCTTATGTCTGAATGATGAGTGCAAGGGAGAGCTCAACAAAGAAATGGTGTATTCTGCCAACATTCTGTGTGAGAAAGCTGTCCCTCTAGCCTTCGCTCTCAAGCCAGACAATTCAGTTTTCCCTTGTATGTCTGTGGAGACTTTCCAAATGCTGCTGTAGTGATGGAACTCAGAGTGAGTCTGTCAGTGAGTCAATCTGTACTTGGGCCCTTTAAAAGGAGCACCTGGTACTCAAGCCACCCTTCATTTAACTCAGCCACAATTTCTGTTGGTTTTCATAGCCATAAGTTATGAGTACTTCTTTTCCCAGTACTAGATAACTTGGCTGGAGACCCTGGCATAGGGCTGGACTCCTCACTCCTGTGGAGGGAACATAACAGCTGAGATATTGCTCTCAATTTTTAACCACCACAAATGGGTGTAGGACCAGCCTGTTTCAACTCAGATCAAAAATACACACAAACTGAAAGTAAAGGGACAAAAAAGATGTGTAATGAAGATTGAAATAAACAACCAAAAAGTTGGAGTAGCAATACTTATAAAAGACAAAATAGACTTTGAAACAAAGAGTATAACGAGAAACAAAGAAGGACCCAGTTATCCCACTTCTGGATATTCACCTGAAGAAACCCAAAACAATACTTTGAAGAGACATGTGAATTCATTTGTGTATTGCAGAATTATTTACAGTAGCCTATATATTAAAGCATCCTGAGTATTCATAAATGGATGAATGGATAGAGAGGTGGTGTGTGTGTGTGTGTGTGTGTGTGTGTGTGTGTGTGTGTGTGTATTAGAATATTACTCAGACATAAAATAATGAAACATTGTCATCTGCAACAATATCATGGACCTAGTGGGTATTGTGCCAAGTGGAGTAAGTCAGACAGAGTAATATAATTGTCATATGTGGAATCTAGAAAATAGGATAAACAAACAGAAACAAGCTTAGATACAGGGAGCATTTTGATGGTTGTCAGATTGCGGGGTGGAGAGATGGATGAAGGGGGAGGGAATTAAGAGGTACAGATTGGTAGTTACAACATAGTCATGGGGATGTAGAGTATAGCACGGGAAGTATATTCAGTAGTATTATAATAAACATGTATAATGTCAGATAAGTATGGCTTTATCGGGGTGTTCACTTCATAAGCTATATAAATGTCTAATCACTGTATTGTACACATGAAACTGATAATATTGCATGTCAACCATAATTGAACAAATAAGAATATAAAAATTTTTTTAAAAGTAAGTGGGGAAACAAACACCAAATATTAAGTGTTGTCTGTTTAAGGGTTAACTGAGTGACAAATCAAGATAATTAATTTACTGATAAGGGAATTAGATTATGGATATTTTATACATTTTTGTGTTTTTCCAAATATTTATAATGAGTACTAATTTTATAATCAAAGGGTCTATAAAAAGATTTAAATATTTACAAATAGAAAGGTTGATCATAAACTCAAACTAAATGCAGAGGACTAATGCAATCCTACCAAGCAACTTGCTCCAAAGTTTCTAGGATAGGACAACTGGTAAATGGTCTTTTCCAGGAGCATGTGATCTGAGAAATAATCTCCATTAGACACCCAGCTTTTTACCTAGCAAATTTGATAGAGGTTCAAATTCCAAAATAGAAGAGATTAATATTGTCATTCCTTTATATCTAATATATATGTTTCAGCACCCAAACTTCCTGTATAGACAAAATATATTCTCTAGGTTTTTTTCCTACAGGCTCATGTTAGACATGGAAATTTTATCTGACCTCTGATATTTCTAAATCTTCATAACAGCATCTGACTGTGTTTACTTTTAGCCAACTTGCTTCTCTTAAAATGTGGAAAATCTCTTCTTGTTACTCAACAAAACTGTCAATAGTTTTAGGCAAAGAAAGGGCATTTTTTAGAGGCTCTCAAGAGAGCCATCCCCAGAAATAACATGTTTCCCACATTTATACTTCGGATGGCTTTCTTTGAGACAGATAAGTATCTGTCTACTCTAGGTATTCTCTAGTCTCAACACTTACCAAGAGCATATAAGTAGGGGTATTTATAAGTGAATGTTGCAGAATTAAAGTCATGGTAATTATGTGAAAATTACAAGGAGAGAAGAGAAATGTTGTTGGAAAGAGAGCCTTGTAAAGGAAAGTAGGGGTAAGTAATCTATGATGAGAGCTTTGAATTTATTGCAGGAAATCAAATCCAGGTGGTTTGTGGGCATGCTCTAGTCAGAACTTTGACCAAGCTTATAAACTGATTAATGACAAGCTCAGTTTACCAAAACAAGAACCTTTATGTTTTAAGGTTTAGGTAAGCAGGACCAGGCCCCACCTAATTTGGATAGTAAATTCACTGTCCTCAATCTGCATTTTCTGTACTTTTCTCACCCCAAAATGTTTCCACTATAATGATCATATCTGATTCCCAGTGTCCTCCTCAGGCATTCAACCCCTCCTTCTGGAAATATCACAAAATATGGAAAAATAATAAGTTATAATAATAAGAAGAAGAATCAGGGAGCACATTCACTCTAAAGTGTTAATGATGGGTGGAAGGGTTCATTGTGTTTCCTTTCCCAGAAGGATGTCTTAGGTGAAGAAATGACCTATTTGAGCAATTTTGTATCTTCCTCAGCTACATGGAAGAGGTATTGGTGATATAGCTGGCCTTGTTACTGCCACTTTAATCACGGTACCTCTAGGCAATTGACCACTCATAAAATACGCTCTATGACTGTCTATGGGAATACAGGTAGGGAAATTGATAGAATCTAGCTCTCCCAGCTCTCCCAGTGTTTTACTTGGACTTATCGCTAAGCTTTTTTTCTTTTTTTGCTTTTTTTCACTTTGAATTTATTTTTTTAAATGAAACTCTGATAAGAGTACTAGAGAGTACTGTTAGACTTATCCCAAGATTTTCTAGAAAAACAATGTATATTTTATATTTTGGGCAAATCCTAGGATATAGACACCGATTACAAAGTGCCAGCCAAGCCTTGGGGAAGTTGCTTATCGCACCTGTGGTGCTCATTGATAAATTAAAGGACCAATTCATTGTTTTTAACCCAAAGTAACTTCTCATCAAGCCATTTTTATCTACCCAAACAGTTATCTGCCAGTGGGTGTGATAATGTTTTGTCTTGGTGACAGATGAGAGAGTAATACTTGCAATGTTATAGACCATACCTGAGCATGTATCTTTAGATCAACTTGAATTTTAATATGCAAAGCTATTCCTTTCTTTAAAAATGGCTTGCTCATTGGTATAGAAGATACAATTTTATTATCCTTTTTATTACTTTCCAGATATTTCCACAACATTTAATATTCAAATTCAGCCTTGCTTAGTTATGAAACTGACACACAAGACTATCACTGAGCCAAATATAGTGAATATCAGTGTTTTATTTTTTCTACAGTAACTATATTTCTACCCAATGAGAATTGAAAGTCATCATTTATTTGACTGGTCCCATTTATCTTAACTTATTAAACCTACTCCCCATGTGGTACTTGGAGGAAAGTTAACTGAACAAAATGAATTAAATGCTTCTATTAGTTGCTGCATCTACAGAATTAGGAAATTGAATAGGAAGAATATAAGATATCATAGATATGGCATCTAATATTTCTTCAAGAAGTAAATATCTATGAATCTGTTTAGATTGTTTCCATAACGATACTACCTTAAACTTGATAGCACTTTCCAATTCACTTACATGAACTTAATTAATTGATCTTTACAGTTACCTTGTTTTTTCATACACTTACTGAGTTTTTGCTAAGTGTTTGCAACATTATTAGGCTCTGAGAATATAGATATAAGGTAGACATTTCCAGGATTATTATCCTCATTTTAGAGAACAAAAATTGGAGACTCAAAAATTTAGTGATTTACCAAAGGTTACAGTTGTAAAGCTGGGAAAGAATTTCAAGTATTTTAACTTAATCTTTTAATAGTCCCTTTTTATCTCTTACAGTACAAGTATATGAGCCAGGCTGAAATGCAAAAATTAATGATATGGATATGACAACTGAAGCATCATCTATAAAATAAGAAAATTTTGATAAATTGAACTTCATCAAAATTTAAAACTTTGCTCTTTTATGAAAGACACTGCTAAAATAATTAAAATACAAGTCACAGTGGGAACAAAAATTTACAAATGACATAAGGTAACAAAGTCTTTGAATCCAGAATATATAAAGAACTCTGAAAACTCAATAATGAGAAAAACAGTCATCCAATTAAAAATATGTTGAACAGATACTTGTCCAAAGAAGATAGACAGATAGCAAATAGGCACATGAAAAGATATTAAACATTATTAGTTATTAGAGAAATACAGATTAAAACCACACTGAGCTACCATTACCAATCCATTAAAAGAACTAACATTAAGAAAGAAATATTGACAATACCAAGTGCTGTCAAGGATATGGAGAAACTAGAAATTTCATATATCATAGTAGGCATGGGAGATGATACAGTCACTCTTGAAAATAGCTTGACAGGTTCTTATAAAGTTAAACATATACTTACTATATTGATCTCAGCAACCTCAAAATTAACACTTATATTTGCAATAACAGCACTGTTCATAATTGTCAAAAACTGAAAACAGACCAAATATCTTTCAGCAAGTGAAAAGATAAAGAATCTGTAGTGCATTCACATAATGAAATGGTGTTAAGCAATTAACACATGCAACAGTTTGAATAAATTTCAAATACAGTATGCTTGGTGAAATAAACCAGAAACAAATGATTATATACTGTATTCCATTTAGATAACATTTGGGAAAAGACAAAACTATATGGAGAGAAATCAATGATTACTAGAGGGTTAAAATTTAGAATCTATGCAAGTTTATTGCAAATACATAGACTTACATACAATGGGATACTATTTATTAGTAAAAAGATGAAATTTTACCATTTGCGACAATATGGATGGATCTTGGATGTATTATGCTAAGTGAAATAAGTCAGATGGAAAAGGAAACAAACATGTATGATTTCACTCATATGTGGAATATAAACCAAAAAGGTAATTAATGAACAAAACAAAAACTCATAGACGTGAACAACAGAATGGTAGTCAAGAGAGGGGAATGGGGTTTGAAGGAGGACAAATTAAGTAAATGGAGTCAAACATGTGGTAATGTAAAGAAACTAGGCTTTTGGTAGTGAGCACACAATAGAGTATACAGATGTCATATTGTAATGTTATACAACTGAAATTTACTTTTAATTTTTTTGAGGAACATTCATAGTGTTTTTCATAGTGGCTGCACCATTTAAACTCCCACCAACATTGCAGGAGAGTTCCCATTTCTCCACATCCTCACCAACATTTATTATTTGTTGACGTTTTGATGATAACCATTCTGACAGGCATGAGGTGATACCTTATTATGGTTTTGATTTGCATTCCCCTGATGAGTAGTCATGTTGAGCATTTTTTTCATATGTATATTGGCCATTTGTATGTCTTCTTCTAAGAAGTGTCTGTTCAAGTCCTCCACCCATTTTTTTTATTGATTTTTTTATGTTGAGTTATATGAGTTCGTTATATATTTTGGACATTGACCCCTTATCAGATATGTCATTTGCAAATATCTTCTCCCATTCAATATGTTGTCTTTTAATTTTGTTGAAGGTTCTCTTCACTGTATAAAAAACTTTTTAGTTTGATGTAGTCCCATTTGTTTGCATATAAATTGCTTTTCAAAAGGCATCTAAAATGAGAGTGTTTTTTGTAAAAAGAAAATGTTTAAAGCAGAATGTCACTGTAATTTATTTATTTTTAAAGCAAATTTGCATGTCAGTGTCCCTTAAAGTGAAGTACGCCTGTGCATGAACTGTGAAGTTTTGAACACTGCAGAATTCATTACTTCTCTTTGATTCTTATTGATATTAAGTGCAGGTAAATCAGAATTTACAAGCCAAGTCACAAACAGTATAGTTTGTGTCTGTACATACATCATATGGATCCATGCTTATTAGACCTCAGTAAAAGTAATAAAGGGACTCAAAATAAATTAGACCTATAGTTCTTTCCAAAAATGACCCTAGTAATAATGTGCCTGAATTGGAATGTTATGCCTATATTAATGTTTGTTTTCATGGCAAATATAAAAATATTTCAAGACCACCCTGTGGATATATAAGGCCTATGTCCCTAATTGTACTTTTTTTGCTGCTATTCAAATTGTATGAACTGGAAGCACAGGAATTACTAAACCTGTAAGAGTGTGTTTACCTTACCCATCTAGATGCAGGTGCTAAGAACTCCCAATCTTGGATCACATCTATCTAATCCTAATATTATTGATCAATTCAATTTAGAAGCACTCCAAACCAGAATCTTCCTTGAGGAGAACATCAGTATACAGAAAATGTAATACAATGGGTGAGGAAAATAGTAGAGTGACTGAGTATTTAGTCCCATCTATTATCCTTCTATTTGAATAATTTGAATCTAGGAAAATTTTGTTTTCGGCTTGACACATGAATAAATTAATTATTTGATCAAAGTTTATTAGAGTTTAAAAGTATAAGATGGGTAATACAGTATCAGACAGGCCATTAAAGCCACTAAATAAATGATTTCAACCTGACAGAGAGAACTCATCAAAACTAAAAGCCAGAACAAGCCTAAATATTCACATTTATCAAAATTAAATGGCTGTGATTCAGTGTTTAAGTAATACCATAGCCTTGCTTTTCCAGTTATTCTTTGTCCTACCCTTCAGCTCCAACTTTAAGCATCTTCCACCTTTCCCAAGACCATCTAACTATGGAGATGCCTAAGATCAAACAGAGCTTTGAACAATGGCACAGAGATGGATTACTTGAGAAGTTCGGACCTTATTAAGCACCAGATAAGGGAAATATGTCAAGGATTAAGAAATAAGGCAATGATTGAAATGCCATAAGACATAAGAGCCTTAAGCAGCCAGCTCCAGATAAGGTGGCTAGGAATATCAAATTGGAAGAGAAATAGGGGAAAGGGGTTAAAGTCTTAACTTGGTAACTCAAAGGAGTAACTATTAAAAACTTTGCTTTAAGGTGACTTAAGGGGTGAGTTAGGGATGGATTATCTGTGTGCATCAGAGAGAAGTGCTATATCAGGAAAGAGATGTAGAATCCTTTTTTTTTTTGATGCCTATACATTGGACTAAGCTGACATTGCAGCTTTTGTTCCTGTCAGATGGGCTGGTTTGTATTGAACTACAAGAAAGTTGGCTTTACTTAAAACTGAATTTTTCAACACATCACAGTGGCAAGATTGCAGGGTATTGCTATTGCATCCCTTTTTCTCATTAGTCCTCAAGACCCCAAAGAAAAGACAAATAACTGGGAACAAGGAAGCTATGTAGACCTCAGGTTCATGGAGAAAATGAGAAGCCACATAGTGCCCTTTACTGACAGTCACCCATCTTTTCGTCTCTACCCTGTTACCATTTATGAGCTTGAACAATACCTTTTCTGTAATCTCTGCTTGGCTACTAGCCCAGTCTTGTATGTTTATGTACTAGCTTTCTTTTTGTTGCATCTGATTTACTTCAGATCCTGATTAGATCCTGCATTTCTGACCTAAAAGCCCAAACCCAAGCCTGATTTACCCCAAGCATAAATTCTTGATTTTGGAATTTTCACTTAGACTGTGCTCTGATTCATATCAATCCCACTACAATGGCTCAGACAAAAGTGCCCAAGACCCTTCCCCTAGAAATATAACTTTTTCTGAACAAGAAAAAATGGATAAAAAGAAGGATTGAAGGGAAATGATACTAAGGAGTCATTAGGGTGGTTCAGAAATTCTATTTAGCATTTTGTATTTTATTTCACAGGGAGCAGGAGCCATATTTTCCTGTATAATGTTTCTCGGTATAGGTTAGAGAAAAACATACTGCATAGGATGGATAATTGCTCTGGCCAAAGTAATGTTATATAGGTCTGGAAAGAATCCAGGCCCAATGAAGACAGAAAATATCAATGAGAACAGAATACAAAGTTGAAATCCAAGATTATCCTGGCATAATGAAAAACATCTGGTGACCTTAGCTGAGTACTAAATTAAATCTGACTTAAAAGATGGTTTGTGGATTTAGGAACAAGAGCACTCAGGTATATTCCCTTTGACAGCTATTTGTGACTGCAAAAACAAGATGAGGTTTGCCTGGGTGAATGTCTTTCACAGCTAAATTGAAACATACAGACTCACATAGAAATATGTCATGGAAGTATATTTTTCAAAATAAATTCATATTCCAAGCCAGAAAACAGCCCCTAAAATGACAGCATGTGAAGAGATATCCCCTTGGAAAAGGAATTCAATTTTAAATTATCTATACTATAGACCTGGAAAGTCTTCTGTCACTTCATCTAATGAAAAATGGAGATATTTGATTTAGTGACAGATTATTTTCCCAACAATATTTTTTATCTCCTATCTCTGTTTCAACTGTATATTTAGTGAATTAGTTATGATTGATAAGAGCATTTTAAGCACTTGCTAGTTTTTTCTGGTAAAAATCTGGCATATTTTAACTATATTAATCGTTTTAGGTCTAAGGTTAGCACAATATATTTTTCTAATTCTTCAAAGGTGAAGCCACAATGTATACAAATGGATCCATTTTCTCTTTAGCCCAAGCAACTCTGACAAAAATACATCCTTTAAAGTAATGTTACTCATCATTCAGAGATGTAAAAGCTGAAGACTACATTGCTTTGATATAAAATAACTTTTTAATTTTGAATGCTTGGCAACATCGGTATATGCCACTTACAGTAACTTAGGTTACTGTACAGCTGGATCCAAATGTGATCCTGAGGGAAAAAGATATCACCAACAGATTCAATTTTAACATAAATGATAGAGCTAAAGAAACAATTTTGTTTAGAAATACCAACTTTTCTAAAAACTAGTTCTGGAATATTCAAGCAGTTTAAAGGTTTATTAATATAACTATGTACAATGGTAAGTTGACTATAGGGCTGCTGTTTTATCTTAGACACTATTATTTGGAGTCTGATGTAGATAAGATTTAAGGTGAGTACCTTAAACTTTAGAAGAAATTATATCAATTGAATATTATTTTCTACTTGGTTTATTCCTCAGTGAAGAATGATAATTTGTATTCTTACTTAGTAACTATCACTGTGGGGTTGAAAATACAAAGGTTTGCCCATATCATCTTCTTCAATATAATAATCATATCACAGTACTGTATGGCTCTTAGTGCTATGCAAATGCTAATAGCTAAGTTCTGTGAATGGAAAAGAAAGAATTTGGGAAATTAATTGATAAGAGATGAATTTTCTCTCTGTAATGCCAGATAGTGAAGTATTCACTTAAGCCTCTAGGCCTTGAAGAGAATTCTCAATATTTCTAATATTTAATGAACCTAAGCCTCTTCTAAAACATACCAGTTCATATGTATTATGCAAAATTCAAGCCATTCTTTCATATTGACAAATAGCCTTGAACTGAGGTATACTTAGTTTATTAAAGTTAAACTAAGACATGACAGGTTCCTAAAGACATGTAAACATGACCCTGATTAATAAATGTGCTGGATACTGGAACTAATTTATAGATAGTATCCTCCATTCTATTCTAGATCTGGTGTGTGTGAATGTGTATGTAGTTGATCGTATAAGTGTGTGAACTTATCCCAATTTTTGATATGTGTATGTGTTTCTTTAGAGCCTTCGGATGGAGCACCCAGAAATGAAACACAAGAGCTCCTTTGCAAGTGATGTAACTTAGTTAATCCACACTTAGTTAAGCCTGATGTGCATTCTTAATATTATAACTGTTTTCTGCACAAAATATTTTATTTAAAATATTCATAGATAACAACTACAAAAAAGTCTCCTTATTATGAGTTGAGTTCTTGTATGCCTGGGGTACAAAAATGTGCAGTCTTCATTGTAGGCCTAAACAAATACATAATGGGCAAACTTGGTTCAGTTCCTTCAGTATTACTCTCTATTGCTATCCACAAATGTTAACTCCCTATTATGCACAAACTTGGCAGCATATTTAAAGCTATCTCTGGCCTCTAATAGCCACAAACGATACCAATCTCATTCATGATCATAGTTTTCAGCATTGACAGAAGTGCACATGAAGATCTGCCTTCATTCCCGTTATTAACACCCCCAATTTTGTTGTATTGCCACACCTGAGTACCATAATAATGTATAGCAGAAGCTCTATTCCTAGGCTGTTTTTGCACATGCCCATATGATAGCTCTTTTCTTCTTTAAAGGAGGACAAAAATCTTAATTTCAAAGAATAGATCATAACCTATGATGACTTTACATGTATTGTCTTCTGTGGATTGACAGTTTAAACCTATTCGTATGGTTTTAGTCCCATCTACTAGCTAACCAGTAACCAGTTAAACCTATTAAACCACTAAAAATATAGACTTTGCTTGTCCGAAAGCTAGCTTCGGACCCTCAGTTGTCCTCCTACAGCACTTTATAAATACGCCAGAGAAGTACTCTGAGAGAAAGAAGAAAAACTATTTATTTCTTTGTTTGTTTCTTTGTTTGTTTGTTTACTTATTTATTTATTATGGTGTCACTCCTTAATGAAATCCAGTGAGTTTCACGTATACAACTCAACAGTAAGATATATATTGCATTGTGTATTCACTGCTCATAGTTAGATTTTTTTGTCACCACATATTTGACCCCTTTACCCCATTTACCTCCCCCCTCCCATGCCACTCTCTAGTAACAACTAGTCTGTTGTTAATGTGCATGAGTCTCTGTTTGTTTGTCCTGTTCATTTGTTGCTTTTAGGTGTATACCCCACATATAAGTGCTATCATGTGGTTTTTAACTTTTTCTGTTGGCTTATTTCACTTAGTGTGATTATCTCAAGGTCCATCCACATTGTCACAAATGGCAGTATGTCATCTCTTCTTATGGCTGAGTTATATTCCATCGTATATATGTACCACAACTTCTTTATCCAGTTACTTATTCTAGGACATCAGTTGTTTACACATCGTGGCCACCATGAATAATGTTGCTATGAACATCGGTGTGCAAATATCTTTTTGGATATATGTTTTCAAGTCTTTGGGAAAATACCCAGTAGAGAGATTACCAGATCATACAGTAGATCAATTCTTAGTTTTTTGAGGACCCTCCATAGCGTTTTCCATAGTGACTGTACCAATATGTAGTCCCAACAGCAGTTTATGAGGGTTCTTTTTTCTCTGCATCCTCCTTAAAAATTATTATTTGTCCTGTTGATAATAGCTACTCTAACAGGTATGAGATGGTATCTCATTATGGTATTGATTTGCATTTTCCTAATAGCTAGAGATGTGGAGCACCTTTTCAAATATTTGTTGGCCATTTGAATGTCTTCTTGGGAGAAGTGTCTATTCAGGTTTTCTGCCTACTTTTTAATTGGATTGTTTGTATTCTTGCTATTATTGAGTTGTATGAGTTCTTTGTATATTTTAGATATTAGGCCCTTATTGGAGGCATTGCTTGCAAATACATTTTCCCATGGTTGTCAGATGGTTGTCTTTTTGTTGACAGTTTATTTTGCTGTGTGAAGCTTTTTAGTTTGATATAGTCCCATTCACTTATTTTTGCTTTTATTTCCATTTTCCTTTGAGGTCAAATTCATAAAATTCTTTTTAAGTCCAAGGTCCATGAGTTTAGTTCCTATGTTTTCTTCTATGCATGTTATTGTTTCAGATCTTACATTCAGGGGCTTAATCCATTTTGAGTTAATTTTGGTGTGTGGTGATATAAACAGTCTAGTTTCATTCTTTTGCAGGTGGCTTTCTACTATTCCCAACACCATTTATTGAAGAAGCTTACCTATCTCCACTGTATGTTTTGAACATTTTGTTCAAAAATTATTTCTTCATATAAATATGGGTTTACTTCTAGACTCTCGATTCTGTTCCACTGGTCTATGTGTCTGTTTCTCTGCCAATATCATGCTGTTTTGATTATTATCACTTTGTAGTATAATTTAAAGTCAGGCAGAGTGATGCCTCCAGCATCATTCTTTTTCTCAGGGTGGCTTTGGCGATTCAGGCTCTTCTGTGCTTCCATACAAATATGATGATTTTTTGTTCTATATCTTTTAAAAAGGCCAATGGGATTTTGATAGGAATTGCATTAAATCTATATAATGCTTTAGGTAATAAAGTCATTTTAACTATGCTGATTCTTCCAATCCAAGATCAAGGAATATTTTTTCATTTCTTTATATCTTCTTCAATTTCTTTGAATAGGGTCTTATAGTTTTAATTACATGGGATTTTTACATGTTTCCTTATATTTATTCTTAGATATTTTATTCTTTTCATTGAAATTGCAAAAGGAATTATTTTTTTCCAATTCTTTTTCTGAGAACTCATTATTAGAGTATGGGAACACTGTAGATTTTTAAATATTGATTTTCTATCTAGAAACTTTACTGTATTTGCTTATTGTTTCTAGTAGTGTTCTTGTGGAGTCATTAGGATTTTCTATATAGAAAATCATGTCATCCACAAATAGTGACAGTTTGTCTTCTTTGTTTTCTATTTGTATGCCTTCTATATCTTTCTCTTACCTGATTTCACTTGCTAGGACCTCCACTGTTATAGTGAATAGCAGTAGCAAGAGTGGACTGCCTTATTTTGTTCCTGATCTTAGAGAGAAGGTTTCAATTTTTCACCATTAAGTATAATGTTGGCTGAGGGTTTTTTGTATATGGCCTTTATTATGGTAAGGTAATTTTCTTCTATATCAATTTTTTAAGTATTTTGATTATCAGTGGATGCTGTATCTTGTCAAAAGCTTTTTCAGTATCTATTGCTCTAATCATATTATTTTTATTTTTTAATTTGTTTACGTGATGTATCACATGAATCAATTTGCATATGTTGAACCATCATTGGAATGAAGTTCACTTGATCGTGGTGTTTAATCTTTTTAATATGTTGCTGTATTTGGTTCACTATATCTTATTTAGGATTTTTACATCTTCATGAAAGATATTGGCCTGTAGTTTTCTTTTTTGTGTTATCTTTACCAGGTTTTGGTATCAGGGTAATATTGGTCTCATAAAATGCATTAGGAAATATTGCCTTCTCTTTGATTGTTTGGCATAGTTTGAGGAAAATATGTTTAAATCTTTTTGAATGTTTGATACAATTCAATGGTGAATTCATCTGGTCCTAGATTTTTACTTTTTGATAGGGTTTGATGATTATTTCAATTTTCATACTGCAAATTGGTCTCTTTAGATTTTTCAGTGTTTCTTGATTCAGTCTAGGAAGGTTGTATCTTTCAAAGTACTGGTTCTTTTTTCTAGGTTGTTAAATTTGGTGTTATATACTTATTCATAGTATTTTTGTATGATCCTTTGTATTTCTGCAATGTCAGTGGTAATTTTACCTCTTTCATCCCTGATTTTCTTTATTTCTGTCATTTCTCTTTTTTTTCTTTTTAGTGAGTATAGTCAAGGGTTTGTCAATTTTATTAACCTTCTCAAAGAACCAGCTCTTTGTTGCATTTATTTTTCTATTGTTTTTTTTTTTGGGCGGGGAAGTTGTTGTCAATTTCATTTATTTCTGCTCTAATTTTGATTACTTTTTTTTCCTTTGATTTTAGGCTTCATTTATTATTTTTCTAGCTTCTTTTAGGGTAAAACATTAGGTTGTTTATTTTGGCACATTCTTGATTTTTGAGTTATCTATATGTAGTCCTTGATCTCTCTTTTCATTTCTTCTCTGACCCAGTTATTCTTCAATAGCATTCTGTTTAATATCCATGTATCTGTGGTACTTTCTGCTTCTTTTTACAGTTGATCTCCAGCATTGAAGCATTATGATTAGATAATATGGTTGGTATGATTTCATCCCTCTTATATTTGTTGAGGCAATTTGTATGTCCCAGTATGTGGTCAATCATTGAAAATATTTCATGTGCACTAGAGAAGAATGTATAATCAGTTGTTTGAGAATGAAAGGCTCTGTAAATGTCAATTATATCCAGTTGGTTTACTGTGCCATTTAAGGATGTTATTTTCCTATTGATTTTCTGTTTGGGTGATCTGACCATATCTGACAGTAGGGTATTTAGGTCCCTAACTACAATAATGTTTTGGTCTTTTCTCTCTTTAGTTCCATTAGTAATTGCTTTATATATTGTAGCACTCTCTGATTGGGAACATAAATATTAATAAGTGTTATATCTTCTTGGTGTATGATTCGCTTTATCATTACTAATTGTCCCTCAGTATATTTCTGTAAGTTTTTTTTTATTGTGAAGTCTGTTTTGTCCAATTAGTACCACTACTCCTCCTTTTCTCTGAATGTCATTTGCTTGAAATATCATTTTCTACCCTTTCACTTTAAGTCTATATTTATCATTGGAACTTAGATATGTCTCCTGGAGGCATCATATGGTTGGGTTTTGTTTTTGTTCCAGTCTTCAATGCTTTCCCTTTTTATTGATGGGTTCAGTCCATTTACATTTAGGGTGATTATTGAAATATGAAGTTTTTCTATAGCCATTTTGTCTTTTGCTTTCTGGTAGATTGGCGTTTTCATTGCTTCCTTTTCTTTGTGTTTTTGTTATTTTATTTTGCTTGTGTTTTTTGGATTTTTCCTCTGGTACTTCTTGTTTTATTTCATATTCTTTGGTTACAAATCTTTGTCATTTTGTTACAATTATGAATATGTAAAGTATAGTCATATGTAATATATATGTATAATATGTAGTAGTCTATTGTCTTCTGCCTTATCTCCATTTTCTTTTGCAAATTTAGATTTTAGAAGCCTTCTCTTTTCTGTTATTGGGATATCAGTTTGTTCCTCTGTGTGCTAATTGTTCATTGCTATTTTGCAATCTCAAATCTCTTCTTATCCTTTAAGGTTATAATGCCCTGTTTTAAATATGGGTTACATTATTCACCTTCTATTTGTCTGCTAGTTGCCTTACTCCTAGTTATGTTTTTTTTGTCATTTTGTTTTAGATGAGCTGACCCATTTCTGTATTTTCTATAATGCAAGCCTCATAGTGGAGAATTCCCTCAATTTTTTGTATGTCTGGAAAGGTCTTTATATCTACTTCACACCTAAAGGAGAGTTTTTCTGGATATATTATTCTTGGTTGGTAGTTCCTTTCATTTAATAGTTTGAATATTTGATTTCACTTCTTTCTGGCATTTAAGGTTTGTGCTGAGAAGTTCAATGATAATCTAATGGGTTTTCCTTTATGGGTTACCATCTTCTTTTCCCTGGCTGCTCTGAGTATTCTGTCTTTGTTGTAGATTTTCAATAATTTTTTATTCAGTGTGTCTTGGTGAAGGCCTTTTTGGGCTGAGATAATTGGGTGTTCTGTTGGTTTCTTGAATTCCAAGCCACAACTCATTTCTTAGATTTGGGAAATTCTCATCAACTATTTGTCTGAAAATGCTTCCTAATCCCTTCTCCTTTTCTTTGCCTTTGATAATGGCCATTAGTCTTGTTTCCTCTCCTTATAATATCAGCTAGTTCTTGTATTTCTATTTCATTATTTTTCATTCTTTGGTTTCTCTCTTTTTCCTCCTGATCTATTTCTAGATTTCTGTCTTTGATATCACTGATGCTTTGTTCCATTTGGTCAACTCTATTTCCCAAGCTTGCTATTTCATTTTTCATCTCTTGCAGCGTGTTCTTCATCTCCAGAATTTCTATTTTTTTATGGGTTTCAATCTCCTTGCTAAAAAACTCATTCTGCTTATCTAATTGTTTTTTTTTTATTTCATGGAATTGTTGATATGAATTATTTTGGATCTCATTGTGCTTTTTCAGAAGTACCATACTAATTCTCTGTCATTTAAGTTGCATATATTTATGTCTTTAAGCCTAATTTCGGTAGATTTTTTTTTTCTTTCTGAGCTGCCTTTTCACCTTGGTTGTTCATGGTGTTTATTGACTATTTCTCTACATGGGCATTAATGGAAATGTATTCTGCTTTTTTCTTTCCCAGAATAATTTATTACATAGAGGTCTCTCTTTAGCCTGTGTCTAAGGCGATTTTCTTTTGATTTCTAGTAGATGGCATCTAGGCCTCTTGGATCCCTGTTTTATATAAAGTGTAAATAATGCCTTTTTTTTCCTTGTAAATATTCAATCACATTTGCTCCCAGTCTCAATCCCTGTCAATGTTAGCAACAGTTTCAATTGCATTTGCTCAGATTTCTCTGAGGCTCTGCAGTGTTCAATCTTGGATTATATGGGGGTAGGTGCCCTCTGAGTTGGTAAATTGGGGCTGTGGCTCATGTTTTCCAACCACAGCTGGTTATAATCAGCTGTTGCTTCTCTGCCATTCCCACTTTTCTGCTTTTTCCCTTGGTCCCTGTGCTATGTCACTGCTTGAAGCTCACAGTTCTCTCAGGCAGAGGAGTTCAGGGAACCTGCCACACATTCTCCCCTCCCCTTCTCCTGTAAGGAGCTTTAGCTCCTTTAGTCAGCTTCTTGGTCTCCTGATCTACAGTCCAGATCTCAGGGTTCTGTAGTAGCTCTTATGTGCAGATCACTCACTCAGATGTGCTTGTATACAGGTTGGGTATTTTTGTTGAGTCTTAAGTGTTCAGGTTATTGTTTTATCATGGGAAGAGATCCTGGGACATCTTTCTCTCTAACGTGCTTCTGATCAGCAAGAATACTTTTAATTGAAATTTTCAAATCATATTTATGAGGATTTTCCAAGAATAGATGTTTGAGATTTATGAGGAATCTCAAAATTTTCAAATTAGATGGATTGATTAATGACATTACTCCATGGTTTTTCTGTGTCCTTTCACAATGTATTCTCTTGCACAGAATGTCTCCTACCTTTTCTCTTGGCCTAGCTCAAATCCTACTTCTTCAATGAAGCCTTCTGTGAATACTCACGAATCTCTCTCTTCTCAGAACTTCTACAGAACTTCTAGTTTACACTCTAAAATCCAGCATTTGATTTTTACTTTCTTAGGTTTTGTCCAAATTGAACTGTGGGAATGAAACAGAAACTACTCTCTTTGCACAAATGGCCCTTAAACGTCTATGTACTTTGATCTTTCCCTTTCTCCCATGGGATTATCAGATACCCCATGCCCAGGTTTATCCATTCACTTGGAAAGTGTTAGATTTTTCTTTCTCTTAGTTTCTTGCCAGCCAAATAGGGATAATAATTACTATTTTATCTGTAAAGGATGGTAATGGTTGAATGAGAATGAATTCAAAAGCACCTGTCATTGTTTCTGGCACATGATGTGGCATTCAGTAAATAGTAGCTGCTAGTATATGAGGCAGGTATTAAAGTTTTTTTTTTTTAATGAGAAAAAAGAAGATAGTATGTTAAAGCTGTTTTAGCCTTCTTAGTGATTGTTTTTGATTTGTTTCTGTGAACATCTGTACTTTGATTACATAAACATTCTTGTTTCCTATATTTGTCTTTCTGTAATAACACCTGTGAAAAGATGAGGTATGCGTGTGAGCATAACATCTATAAAAAGAGGTTAAAAAATTCTGTGTACATATCGTCTTCAGGTACCCATGCCATTCAGCTAAATTTAATGCTGCCTTTGTGTGTATGCTTAGTGAAAGATATAAAGATTTATGGTGGATTACCCATTAACCATATTCACTAGAAAGATAGGTAGAGTTTTTCTCCACTGATAATAATGAACTTATAGATGTTGTCTCATGATTACCCTATGAAAAGTCCTCTACTATATAATTACTAATCCAAATATAGATGTGTGGCTTAAAAAAAAAAACCTTTACAACACTTTTAGATGCTTCCTGAGGCTACATATTCAATTGTACCTTTTGATATAAGAAGTACTTAAAATGATGCTTCATCTCTGGATAAATCTCCAGTGTTGAGTCCTTCCTGTTATGAGAAATAACACCATTGAAATAAATTTGCATCATCTTGCGATGATCTAAATTTGCCATGTAGATTAAAATAAGGAGCAAAAAAAATCAGTTCATATGCAAAAAAAGAAACCCTTGAAATTTCGACTAATTTTAGAACCAAATTGAAATTTTTTCCTAATTTGAGCCTATATTGATTTTTTAACTTGCTTTTTCTAATGATAAGGTGAAAAACAAAATGCAGTCATGAGCAATTATGGACTTCTAACTCGAGAATATTTCAGATGTGATCATATCCAGCTTCCTGCCCAAACTAGTAATAAAATTGCTCTTGTAACTGATGATATTAACACTACTTATGAAAGCCTCAGTGAAACACCTATGCAGAGAACTTGTCAGCAATTGACATTCCATTTGACAAACCTTATTTTGACCCTCTGTATCTGAAATATCTTTCCTACTGTTATTGGGCTCTGTCTTTATTGCTCCTGGGAGACCAAGAACTGTGTTTCTTGTGGCATTTACATCAAATAGATAGTAAAGTTGGCATTGAATATCTTAAAGATTCTCAATATCATAAATAGCTATCTTAAGCTCTCAAAGAACCAAAATTTCCAATAAAAAAGTTTTCCAGACTCAACTGTACCTGTCATGTTTCTCTTGCATGTTCCAATTGTCTATCCTACTAAAGCATGAAAAATAAGAATTCTGACATATTTGGTGCTGGGTTTTAGACTCTGATAATCTTAGTCATACAAGTGGATATTTTTATTGATATTTTGAAAATATTTTTTAAAAAATTTATAAAACATTGATTTGAAGAAGATTGGCAAGGATAATAACATGATGCATATTGCATAATCACTGCAAAAATACAAGTTGAAAGACAATCTTTAAATGAGTAGTATCTGCTTTTGAGGAGCAAGACTGGGATATTCAGTACCATGCCTCTATTAGGAGGCAGAATTGGGAAATAGCTTAAGTATGTTTTTAGGATTCCTCCATCCTGCTCGCCATACCTGTTTTGGGTGAATCCTCATCATTCAAGTGTCTTATGTCTTCACATTGACAGAGGAGCACACAGAATCTTCCACTTCTTAAGCACAAGGTAAACACTTGGTAAATATTGGCTAATGGTGAGAACGAAGATCTCTTGGACATTATTTTAGCCACTTTTCCCCATATACAAGGTTGGCTTCATCGAGAGTTCTGATTTCATAGTTTCAAAATAATTTAGGCTGTGTATACTTCATGTCAAATTAATCATCTAAGTTCTATTTATTTTTTTCTGACCATTGACAGTGAATCCAATCCAAACCACTTGTTCAATCCTGTTTAATCATTTAGGAAAATCATATGACCTAGCTAAAATTTGCATCCTAGAGACTTTTTATGTCCAGAAAATCAAATCATATTGATATTATTTCAAACCAATCTATTGCTTAACAATTGACCTGTAAATAGTCAATCCAATCAAGGGTAAAGATGCAGCCTTATGCAGATTTGAAATAGAAAGTCTGTTTTCCTTTTAGATTCTCTAAATTCCCTTCCTCTAGGCCAATGAAAGAATAATCACATATCTTGTGTACTTTCTTTCATACAATTATTCATCTTCATGATATATCTCTATCTTCATATCTATCTCTTTTTTCCCTCTCCTTCCTCCTCCTCCTCTCTAGTCCCCTCTCCTCCATTCTTGCTCCCCCCACCCGCCAGCTCTTTGTCATATGCATCTCCTACTCCTCCAGTAATTGCCCTAAAGTGAGAATATAGAGCCAAGTTATCTGGGGAGAAACAAATGCTGTTTAGGACACCATATCATAAAAATATAAAAAGTATTATATATTCATTATCTTTTAACATGGAATGCAATAGGTCTAGGCAAGCTGTGGTCCTGATTCTTTTAAATTACATTGTAACTATCTTATCTTCTTTCAGCAGCTTCAAAAATTACTTATTCAGCTGTAAAATAATTGCAGATTCACATACAACTATATGAAATGGTACAGAGATCCCATCTACTCTTTACCTAGTTTTTCCAATGGTAACATCTTGCAAAACTGTAGTACAGTATCACAATCCAGATATTGACATTGATATGATCCACAAATTTTATTTAGATTTCTCAGCTTTACTTTTATTTATGTGTGTATATTTGCATACATAGTTCAATGAAATTTTATTACATTGGTTGATTTATGCAATCACTACCACAGTCAAGATATTGAATAATTCCACCGCCATAGGGATTCCTTGTATTGTCCTTTTATAGCTACATTAACCTCCTTCTGGTTACTGTCTCCCTTTTCACTGGCACTGAATCCTGGCAATTATTAGTGAATTATTAGTGAATCTTTTCTCCATTTCTGAAATTTCATCATTTCAAAAATGTTACATAAATTGAATCATACAACATGTAACACTTTGGGATGACTTTTTTACTCTCAGAATAATTCCCTGGAGATTCATTCAAGTTAATGCATGCATCCAAAGTTCCTTTTTATTGCTGAATAATATTCCATGGTATAGATATACCAAAGTTTAACCATTCACCTGTTGAAGGATATCTGGACCCTTTCCAGTTGTAGGCTATTCTGAATAAAGCCAATATTAATATTTGTGTACAGGTTTTTCTGTGAAGTTAATTTTCATTACACTGGGATAAATGCTCCAAACTGTAATTGCTTGGTTATATGATAGTAGAATATTTAGTTTTATAAAGATCTAACAGTGTTTTCCAGATTGGCTATACCATTTTATCCTGACAAAAATGTATGAGTGATTTCGTTTCTTCACGTTTGCCAGAATTTGGTGTTGTCAGCTTTGTTTTATTCTCTCCATTCTGATACCTATGTAGTGATATTTTATCATTGTTTTAATTTGCATGTCCCTCATGACTAAGAATGCCAAACATCATTTCATGAGCTTGCTTGCCATCATTATATCCTCCTTGGTAGAATGCCTCTTTATGTCTTCTTCTTATAATTTAATTGAATCATTGTTTTTGCTGTTGTTTTGAGAATTCTTCATATATTCTATATATTATTTCTTTGTCAGATATTTGGTTTGCAAAAACTTACTCTCACTATGTAACTTGTCTTTTCCTCCGTTAAAAGGGTCTTTAAAGAGAAGATGATTTTAATTTGGTGATATTCAATTTATTATTTGTTCCTTTTATAGAATGCATTTTTGTTGTCAACTCTGAGAACTCTTTGCCTAACTCTAGATTCTGAAGATATTTTTTTAAAGTTTTACATTTTAAGTTTTATATTTAAGAGTATGATCCATTTCCAGTTTATTTATGTACAAAGTATGAGTTTTAAGTCATTATTATTATTATTATTATTATTATTACTATTATTATTATCTTGGTTATAGAAGTCCAATTTTTCTGGTATCATTTGTTAAAAAATGCTATCCTTTCCACACTGAATTTTTTTCACCTTTTTCAAAATTCATATTTTGTTTGTTTCTGGGTTATATATATATTTTTTCATCGATCTGTGTGTCTATTCCTTCAATAACACACTGTCTTGATAGTCATAGCTATATAATGAGAGTTAATATCAGGTAGAATGATTCCTCTCAATTAATTTTCTTTGTCAAGATTGTTTTCACTATTCTGGGTAGGAGGATCTTTGCCTTATCATATACATCTTGGAATAATTCTGTCTAGATCTGAAAAATACTTTACTAAGATTAAGAAAGGAATTACATTATACTAAAAAAACCATCTGGGGACAATTGATGATTTTACTATGTTGAGCCTTCTAATGTATGAACATAATTATTTTTTATTTATGTAGTATTTTATAGTATCTTGTATCAGTATTTTATAATTTTCAACATATGGATCCTGTATATTTTTTGTTAAATGTATGCTTAATATTTCATTTTCTTTGGAGTGATTATAAATGGTATTGTGTTTTTAATTACAGTGTCTGTGGGTCCCAGATCTGGCTGGGATCCAGGCTCATGGCTAGAAATAGGATCCCAGATTTACAATGTTATATTAATGTATTAGGGCACCTGTGCCTAACTCATGCAAGCATGATTCAGCTTACTGTATCATGCATGTGTGGCAGAATTCCACTATTGTACTCTGATATATATGGAGCCCATGTGGTCTCCTAGCACAGAAGCACACTCCCCGTAACAGATGCACATTCGCCGCAATAAAGTTTGTGTTTGCAGTTTCATTATCATGTCTGCCCCACATATATTCTTTTAACTGGGCATCTCACCACCAAAACCTTCCCTTCTCAATCAACTTGGCATTGACAGTGTCCAAATGTTGATAGTTAGTATATAGAAATACAGTTGAGTTTTTGTATGTTAATCTTGTATTCTGTGACTTTGCTGAACTCACTTATTAGTTCTAGTGCTTGTTGGCAGGTTCCCTGGAATTTTCTATTTAGACGATCATGTTACTTGAAGATTTATTTATTCCTTTGCAATCAGTATGCTTCCTGCCTTTGACTTAGTGCAGTAACTAGAACGTCCAGTACTATGTTAAATAAGTGTGGTAATAGCAGACATCCTTGTCTTGTTCTTGATATTCAAGGGAAAACAGTCTTTCACAATTAAGTATGATGTTATCTATAGATTTTTGGCACACACTCTTTATCATTTGGAGGCAATTCCCCTTTATTCTTAAATTGTTGGTTTTCTTCATAAATTCACGTTGGATTTTTGTCAGATGCTTTTTTTTTTTGACCATTTGACATGACCCTATAATTTTTTCAGCCTATTAATATGGTAGATTACACTGAATTTCAAACGTTGAATCATCTTTGCATAATTGGTATAAATGCCACTTACTTGGTCATGGTGTACAATTCTTTTTATATATTCTGTTTGCTGATATTTGGTTATCACTTTTGCATCTCAGCTTGTGAGAGACATTGGAGTATAGTTTACTTTTTTGTATTTAAAAAATATTTTTATCAGTCTAATATTGTCCTTGAATAATGAATTGTTGAGTATTCCCTCCTCTTTATATTTTGAAAGTGACTGTAAAGCCAGTGTTTATTTTTTTTTAAATATTGAGAATTCTCCAGTGAAACCTCTTGAGCTTAAAGTTGTATTTTTCATGAAACTTTTATTTAAAAATTTAATTTATTTAATGGTTATAAGACTATTCAGATTATATATTTCATCTTGCTTGATTTTTGTATTTTTCAGGGAATTAGTCTAAGTTGTAGAATTTATGAGTGTAAAGATGTTCACAATATTTTCCCATATTATCATTTTAATGGCTATATATTCTATTTCATTTGTCTTTATGTTCATCCTTAATTTTATTATTTGTTATCGATCTTATTTTTCTATTTGTTTCCTCTTGTTTTTTTGTTTCTCTTTTCTTCCTTTGAGTTATTTGAACAATTTTTAAAATTACATCTTGATTTATATATAGTGTTTTTGAGTGTATCTCTTTGGATCACTTTTGTGCTGGTTACTTTGTATCTCATTATATATATATATATATATATATATATATATATATATATATATATATATATATGACTTATGACGGTCTCTGGTATCTACATTTTACCACTTTGAGTGAAGTGTAGGAATCTCACTTCCATTAAATCCCTTTACCTTCTCCACCTTTAAATATCATTGTTTTTAGTATCAATGTTATTTTTTCTATCATCAAATATGATTTATAATATTCATGAATAAAAGAATAATCTATCGGATGCACTACTCTTTTCTGTTGTTCATGCCTTCTTTCTGATGCTACAAGATTCTTTCATATATCATTTTTATTCTGTTTGAAGAATGTCTTTTAATCAAGCTTTAAGTGTAGGTCTGCTAGCAATCAATTATTTTAGTTTTTCTTTATATGAGAATTTATATGTTTACCCTTATTAACCTTATAGGTTTGGAAAGTTTTCTCATTTAGGGAAAAAATCAGTCATTATTTCTTTGAATACTTTTTCAATCCTACTCTCTTTCTCCTGTTATTCTAAGACTCTGATGCCACAAATATTATATATGTAGTTATTCTCCTACAAGTATATGAGTCTCTGTTTGCAATTACACAGTCTATTTGCTCTCTATTATTTAGATTGTGTGGATTATATTATCCTCAAGTTTACTGATACTATCAGATGTTATCTCCACTCCTTATAAAACCCCTTAGAATTTTATAATTTTGTATTTTACTTTTTCAGTTCTATAATTTTCATTTTAAATAACTGTTATTTTGTTGAACTTTTACTAATTTTTCATTTGTTTTATGAGAATATATCATTGATTTTTCAAGTTTTTATAATGATGCCTGCATTAAAATCCTTTTTTTTTTTTCAGATAATCCCAATATCCAGTTGATCTCATTGTTTGTGGTAGTCCATTCTCATTCAATTTGTGATTTATCTGGTTCTTGTTATGATGGGTGATTTTTTTACTACTTCTTGGACATTGTTTCTATTATATTAGTTGAATCTAAAATTTATTTAAATTTTATGTTAGCAGGCAATCACCTGTTTAAGTTTAGGATTCAGATCATGGCCTATTGTTACAGTCTGTGGTTCCAATAACTATTTAATTTTCCAAGCCTTTATGCAGGTATTTTGGTCTGCTTTGTTTATCTGGTGCTGCTGAAATGAAAATGTATGTCTACACAAAAATGTAACACATAATAACCTAAAGATGGAAACAACCAAAGATGGCTATCAATTTATAAATAGATAAAGAAAATATGGTATAACCTTACAATGGAGTATTATTCACTAACAAAAAGTATACTAAGATCTTATCTGCAAAGAGTTGTTCTATCATCACCAAAATAATTTAAAACACTTTCATTACCTCATCTCCAAAAGAAAAAAATACCCATGCCCATTACAGATCTTCTCAGGTTTTTTTGGGGGGGCCTGTGAAGTTTTATCCATGCATGTCCTTAAGATGTCCCTGAATATCTCAGAGCTTTTCAAAGCCCTCTGTGGACATCTCATTCCTCAGTTTTTTCATTTTGCATTTTTTTTAGGGACAGCCTTTTGTTAATTCTAACTAGCAACACCACCCCAGGCAGCTGCAGTGTAAAACAATTGCCAGTGGTCATTCTTGAAGTCCTTGTGGATAAGACTGTTTGCATATAGTAGGGTCCTATGTGTGGTCAAAGAAATTAAGCCTTGGGAATAAAGTTTTCCATCAAACTTCCAGACATGTCAGATAGTAACAGTTATCTGGGAATGAAACTTTTGGATTGCTCCAGATCTGTTCTTTCTTCTCCAGTGACTGCTAGTCATCTGATTTCCAAGTTATCTTAATTGTGAGGCTGTTGGTTGTTAAGATTATCATGAAATTTGGGATTAGGACAGGTTAAAATGCCACAAAGCTCACTGTTATTACTGATATTCAGCCATTTAACACTCCTTGTGCTGTTGTAAGCCTTTAATTAATCTCCAATGTTCTGAAAAAGTTGACTTTGACAATTTTTGCCAGTGTTGTCATTGCTTTTACAAAGGAGCAGATTTTTGAAGTCTTGGATGAGTAATTTAAAAATGTTTAGCTCACATAGAATGAATATGTATGTGTGTATGTGCATATGTATATGTCTGTGGCTGTATGTGCATTAAACTCTTTTATATCTGTATATGTCACTTTTATTTTATTTATCTACTTAGACTTTATGCCTTCTGTGTGTTGGTTCTGAAATATTTATTTTAAAGATATGTTATTTTTACAAATCTTTTTGGTTCTCTTCTAAAGGTCAGCCTCCTTTCCTACTTATATCATCATATATACCTTTGTGTTTGCCTTTTAGCAGCAGTACAGTGTTCAAGACTTTATATTTCTGGTTAGGACATGTGAGCAGGACACAAAGGATAATACAGTGTGTCTTCAAGAAGTTGTCTTTGATAATAGAAAAATTATTTAAATATATTTAGCCACCCTTTATGTAGAAACTCAAGAAAATACAACATTTGTATGTGAGTATATGTTTTCTGTTCAAATATATATATATATATATATATATATATATATATATATATATACACAATTTTATTACATACATCCCCTAAATTTCTTTTTCAAATTTGCTGTGATATCCCAGTTAGGATTATGATTCAAACCAAGGATCCAAATTCACAATTATAGGCAAAAATTAATATACAGTCATTAAATCCCAATAGAGAAAAATCCTTTGGCAACAAGCAAACAAACAAAACAAAACCTGATACTAACATAAGTGTGAATATATCCAATTTACAAACAGAATTCTGTTCTTCTGTTATGTTGACCATGCTAAGTTGAAATGCACTATTCTCCCTTGGAATATTAAAGCATCTTTTGCTATCAGATTGTCCAAGAGCTAATCATATTTCCTCAGTGTCTGTCTTGACAAAATGTCTTCTGTGCCCACAGATTCTTGATTCATTTCTTTCTATTTCTTACCTCACAGTATGTAGTCAAACCATTAATCCTTCTCTACATATGGTTCTCCAAGTGACAGGAAGCATGTTTATAAAGGGGCATTTTCATTTTAAAAAGGAGACTTTAAATGCAAGACGGGATACATCTCCCAAACTAAAGAATCTCTCCATATATCTCCTTGTAAAATAAAGGCTGATGATGGTCTAATGTCTCGTCCCCTCCTTCCTAGGATCCTTCCTTTCTTCCTCCTTCCCTCCCTCCCTCCCTTCCTTCTTTCCTTATCCTCTTTCTCTTCCCTCTCTTCCTCCTTTTCTTTCACATGTATATGAAACATTTATTTTGACATCATGTCTCTCAAATATCTAGTATTTATTACATAAACACATTAAAAATAACACCACTTATCTGGGAATTTTTCCAAGCAAAGAAGGCTCCAGGCTATGTAATAAGCTTAATACAACCCCTCCTCCTCCCTCACCCTGAATCAAAATGGCAAGAAGATGATGATGATGATGATGATTTATTTATGCCTACAGCACCTGGTCTTCCTAGGTGGTCTCCCGTCCAAGTACTAACCAGGCCTGACCCTGCTTAGCTTTTGAGATCAGACATTAGGCTTGTTCAGGATGGCATGGCCATAGACAATGGACTGTGGCTCCGCTGGGGCATGAATCAAGGACCTTCTGTTGTAAAGCAGACATATTAACCGCTACATGGAACCACATCCAAAATGGCAGGATCTTTGACTAGAAAGAATATTATAATGCTAAAAAAAAAACAAATATCTGATATTATTTAGTTATCAATTGGCAACAAGTGTTTCTCAGGCCTCTTCCATCCTCTTGTTAAAAATATAAAAAGTGAATTCCTTTTAGAAACCACCTATATTCAGCATATTGTGAACTTTTGTAGAGATGTGTGCTACAACTCACTTATCAGCTCAGAGCAAATAGCAGGGAGAACTTTACTAATTTACCCAGAATAATGCTATGTCTCTGGAGAGAGAATGTGGAAGGAACATGGAAGGAATACAGGCACTTGACTCGAACATACATAGATTTAAATCTATGTTGTGTTATGTTTTCTATATGTAAAATATTATTTTCCTATGTCATATTGAAGATTGAAATGTTTGAGTTGGGAGAATTAAATAATATATACAAGATGCGTAACACTGTGCCTAGCGCATAGTAAGAACTCAGTTATTATTGTTGACTACTGCTGATATTTAAGGAGAGTTTTTAGGACCCTAACTCCTGTGGATTCCCAAATGGAGCTACTTCATATTTTATAGACATTTTTCTATATTGTCAGTTTTTCTTAGTGTCTTCCAGCAGGAGAAGAACATAATTCCCTTCAGGTTAACTGTATAGATGGAAATGATTAAGGACTAGGGGAAGAAGAAGCTAGTGTTAAGGACTTTTTACTACATGAACACTCTTTAAAGTCATTTAATCATCGCCAAAACCTATTTGACTTAGAATTTCTGTCTTACTAAATGTTCCCCTAATGGCTTGAAAGGGTTAATGCCACTTCAAAATGGATTATGTTAAGCCCTAAAAAAATTTGAGCACAAATCCCTACACACTTGTCTGAATTAATCTCAACCTGTTTTTCTTTCTCCTGAAAGCTCAGGCTGTTTATAAGAGTAAGTTTCTAGATTATCTTAAGTAATCTATATTTAACAAAATCACTAAATTTTTCTTCATAAGTAATTCTTTTCATTGTGGAGAACAATATTATCCTGTCATAAATCCACTTCAATAGCAATGAAGTGAGTACTAATAGCAAAATCTAGTTTAATAACAAGGAAAGGGTCTGAGGAGAAGTATAGACATGATGTATGGGAATGCTTAATTCAACATACAGAAGAGGAAAGCAATATCTAGGTATATGTGTTGTATGTGTGACTTAATATGAGTGTGAGTTTGTGTATGTATATAATTTATAAAGTTCAGATCTTTAGGAAATAAGTATCTTGTTAGAAATGTTGCTGCATCGGTTCCTAAACAAACAGGACACTGGAAAATATCCACTTTCAGCTGTATGCTTGGTTTGCATAGTTCTCCCTCTCTGCCACTGTGCTAGGAAATCTTTCATAGTACATCATTAATTCCTCCTGCCTGGAGATAGTCCCTAAATTATATCATTACTGAGCTGCTTAGTGCTATGAAAAGTTGGATTATTGAGGAGCTATGTCAGGCCTTTTTTCCTGATACTAAAAGCATAACAGCCATCTGAATGGAGATTAATATCTTATTTGGGGTTATGTAATATTTTCTCTATTCCATTCTACTTGCAGTCATCCTTCCTAATTTTTTTGAATGTTCATTTCATGAAATTGAAAAATAATCTGACGGTGATGAATCACTTTTAGAAAGAGAAAGTTTACCAAAGTTATGGATTTGCAATCTCCATGTCATGTTAGTTCAAATGAGGAATGCTTAGAATTTATACATAAGCAGCATTGTATTTTAATCTTATGTATTAAAGAAGTCTCTTAAAATAGTGGCTGTTTTTAATTACACTTTGCCGTTGTGTGAAGAGAGAAAAAAAATGTCTTCTTTCAGTTAGCAATTTGTTGCCAGTTTAGGACTGTTAGAGAATAGTTTGTTAAAATTCTATTGAATAAGTTAAGGTCAGAATGATTGTTCTTAGAGACAGATCTATGAATTCTCTTTCTGCCTTGCAGTTCATCAAACTAGTGACTGAGAGAGGCAGTGCAGTTGCTTTACCATCAGTGCTTTCTCTCACTTTCTTCCCATCACTCCTTTCCAATATAATTATTCAGTCCTGCATCAAAATTAAGGGGTTAAATGATCCTGCCCCAGCAGACATAGCCTTTGCCTGACAAAGTCAATTCACATTACTCACTCTTGGTTCAAATCCCTAGAACATTCTCCTGATCTTCCATCTGCAGCCTACTCCTATTTTCTCTTCCCTATGGTAGGTGTTAGAAAAACAGTTTTAGTTTTATGTCTCATGAAATCCCTACCTTGAAATCACTGGGTAATTAATTCACTCCCTACCTTAAAATCACTGAGTAATCCACTTAACCTAATGGTTTACTCTGTGAAATGTGATTGTTTGATATAACAGCAAGTAAGAATCTTGTTAATTCAATATGTTTGGAATAACAAAAAAGGATCACTTGCTTTTTCTCTAGCAATACATTTACCTGTTATGAAATGGGAAAGTTCATAGATTTTTTTCACCAATATTGAATTGAACCACAATATTCTCTCTTTATTAAATATGCTTCTACTGAGCACTGCTACTGAGGACTCCTACCCCTTACTTTCCATTGGAAGGACAGCACACCAAGTCCTCAGGAGATGCTGAAAGCAACAAAAAACAAGGCAAACAAACCAAAATTCATAGACACAGACAACAGTTTAGTGATTACCAGAAGGAAAGGGGAGAATGGTAGGTAGATAATAGTAAAGGGGTCAAATGTATGGTGATGGAAGGAGATTTGACTTTGAGTGGTGAATACACAATGCAATTAGTTACAAACTATTATTGATTTGTTTTCCTCTGTTATTACTTAAAGATAGACTTGATTTTGTGTTAAGGTTATTAAAATAAATATATAAGAATGCTAATCTCAAAATTCAACTTTTTAGAGAGCTGGACCTTGTATTTATAGGCAACTAATCAATCTATCCTGATGAGGAATGCTTCACCTATTTCTGACTTTTAACCTGAATCTGGATGTCCTGAAGGGATCATCCATACATATATTTGCAAATATAAAGAGTAAGGGAATCAACCATTCTCCTACTTAGTAGATTGCTACTCTAGCAAAGACAGTGCTATCAACATTTTAAAGTGGGAAAACTGACCTGCCTTTCTGTGCAAGGGGCTTTCTCTCTTTGTTCAAGGGCAATGGACTTCTAAGCAAATACTTCTCTGACTCAGTACAGTTTTAAACCTGCTTGTGATTGCTTGCTAGGTGTCAATAAACCTGTTATCTTTGTTCTCTAGCTTTTCTATCTTTTAAGGGCACAAGATCCCCTAAGCATGCTCAGTGGGTGTACTTTATTCCTGACATTACTGATATCACACATATATATTTCCATCCATCCAAATTGGCATATTCCAAAGATTTGAAAAAGATAAAGGTATCACCATTAAAATTCAGAATTGATGTTCCAAGTCTCCGAGCCATGCAACAATTTTATCTCTTTCATTGCAAATCAGAAATCTGAAAGTCTCCAGCCATGAATGTGGTTCTTATGAAGCTAACCTTTGCAGGGCCAGACTCCTTGGTGACATTACTTTACAGTGCCTAATCTCAAATAATTTAAGTCTTTTATTAAACTGTTTTTCATTATCAAGATGTATTTAGTCAAAATATTTTTGGAAAATACATGCTTTTAGCATAAACTAGTAATATCCATACAAGTTGGTTGGAAATTGCAAGTTAAAACTGCTGTATCTTCTGTAACTAATGATTTTTGGCACTGAGATTATGTTTCAGGATGGCAGAACAGTCTGCATGAGTGTTCTGATTGGTTATGGTGTATTAATTGGCTTCAGATATAGTGTTTAAAGCTCCAATTTCAGGTTGACAAGAATGATATCTTTCATTTGTATGCAAAAACTCCAATTGTACCTTCGAGATGAAAAAAAAAAGGAGAATAAAAGACAGAACCATTCTCATATATGCTTTGCAAAATCATCTTGAACCCAATGGGTCCTTCAATCATCTTGGTTCTCCATAGCATATTTATTTATTTTTTTATCAGATTATGACCCTGAAAGAACACATTTTTCAACATAATTTTCTGTGGGCTAAGATTAGATTCTTCTACATATATATAAGCATTCATTCTCTCAAGCAAAAAAAAAGTCAGCAGTTAGTCCAAAGTTGGTACAGAAGTTTCAAGATGTCAGCAGGGACCTAGGCTTCTACTCTTTCTGCATCTTCATATCTTGCGTATAACTTCCATTACAAATTACAAGGTGGCCGTTGGAGCTCCAGTAACCAGAACTCTATTACATGAAGCAGATTAATTGAACATATGAGGTAAATTTCACCTGGGAAACAAGAACCAGGATAAAGTCAAACATAGAATAGGGGGGATAGTGATAGAAAAAAATGGAAAGAAAAACAAAGAGCAATGGATTTCCAAACTTGCCTTACCATTAGAATCAGCTGCAGTGGGCTTGTTAAAAATATAGATTCCCAATCCATACCCCAGATCCACTGGAATGTATTTTCTGGTAGAGGGAACCAGAAAAAATGATTTTTAGCTAGCTTTCTAGGTGATTCTGATGATCAGACAATGCATTATCTAGGGTGACACCAACAGCTGTAAGAAGCAAATTCAAAATATTAATGATTCAACATTAATAGAAATTTATTTCTTACTCATGCAAAGTCTTAAAAACGTTATCAATTCGAGGATCTAGTTTCCTTCATTCTTGAAATTTTACCAAGGTCTACATTATCGTCTATATCAAGGTGATGGAAGAGAAAAGGGCATAAAAAAATCTGTGTGAGAGGTTTTTATGGGCCAGGTCTGTAAATGGTACATATCTCTTCCTTTCACATTGCATTCAATAGAACTCAGACTCATGGTCACACATAAATGCATTGGAGGCTGGCACATGTAGTCTAGGTATATGCTTAGAAAGAAAATGGATTTTGCTGACAGTCTCTATCACATGAAAATTTGGGAACATGGCTAGCTTTATGGGCATGTGACCTTTGTATTCATAGTTTCCAGTACTTAAAAGGGCCCCACACTTTGATTAATGATCTACTGTCTTGATGTCTTAATGTTACTGTCTTGAAATTCTTAATAATATTTGAACAAAGGGCTTCAGATTTTTGTTTTACACTGGATTCTACAACTATTTAGCTTGTCCAATTTGAGAAAGAAAAGCCCAGAGTATGAGGCAGAGCCAGATAAATATGTCATGGTGGGGAATTTTTGGCAATCGTCAGGCACTTAACTTTAGTAGTGTCGATTAATGAACCAATGTTAACCACTAGAGAGCCGTCTCTCAGGGTGCTGTCCTGTTTTGCATTTTTTATTAGTGATTTAAATGGTATATAAATTATACTTATTATATTTACAGATGAGAGGAAGTTGGGAAGGACAGTTAATTCTTTGGAGGACACAACGCTCATTCAAAAAGATCTCAATAGTTTGGAAATAATGGGTTTAAACTAACCAAATGACAGTTAATTAGAAAAAAATGTAAAGTTTTTCATTCAGGTCCAAAAATATAACTGCAAAAGTACAGTCTTGGGATTTTGTTTGGCTAAGAGAACAAGCAGGATGACTAGGTTGCCAAAAATGCTAATTCCTCACAGGAAGTGAGGCTCCAGAACCACAAAAGTATTGATTTCACTGCACTTTAGATGAAATCTGAAATTTGTGTGTTCAGTTTATGATGCCATATTTAATAAGCCTATTGACAGACTATATCATGCTCAAAAAGAGATGTCTAGGATGATAAAGGGTTTTGCAATACATGTCACCTAAAAGACAATGGATAATTGATGAAACTAGAAGCATGGAAAGGGGAAAATTCTCAGAAGGTCAGAGGGTGAAAGAGATCAAGAAATCTGTCTGTAAATATTTTAGTCATTGATATATAGAAGGTGTATTGGTTTATTTTGTGTTATTACAAAGAGCAGAAGTAGGACAAACAGATAAAACACACAAAGATAAATGTTAACTGAATGTAAAGAATAAATTTTTAATAGAATTTTTCAATATTGAAATTATAAACCTTGTAAGGAAGTGAGCCTATTGCAGAAAAGTTATCAAGCCAAAGCTGAATGTGGGGATTTTTTAGAGTGAACTCACGTGTTGGGATATAGATATTTTCTAATTATGATTCTGTGGGACTAAATGCTTGTTTAAATGACAAAAATTGATCAGGGTTCTATTAAGCTTACATTTAACAAGGACCCTGGAGCCAAACTGCCTAAATTCAAACCTCAGTTCTGTTTCTTATTAGCTAAGTGACATAAGGCATGTCACACAATTTTTTAATGCCTCAGTTTTTTATCTGTGAAATAGAGATAGTAATAGTATGTTTATCATATGTAGTCTTATAAGCATTAAATGAAATAATATCTGTATGTCTTTAGAAGAGTACCTGACTTTTATAGTAAGTGCCATATAAGTGTTATATATTATTATTTTCCACAAATGTAAATGATGATCCTTCTCCATTTTCTTCAGTAAATGTAGCCTTTCATTTCAGTTAGATAAATTTACATTAGGCATACAGTAGAATGTCATAATGGCAAACCTTTTAAAACATTGAACAAGCAACTTAAATTGGTAGATTTCTTCTTTAGATTTCTTCTAAAAGTGTCATAAGACAGCTACAATATATCTCTGGGATGCCTTGTTGGAGTTGTAACTTTAGGAGAACATTTTCCACTTGATATCTTATATTTTGATAAACATAGGTATTTTATGTTTACATTTTTTTAACTCATAGATATTTTATGTTTCTTATTTCATTTAATCTTCAAATTAACCATGTGAACTACACAGGGAAATCATCATCCCAATTTCGAGGATGGGGAAACTAAGCAACATAAAAGTTCAATGAATTGTCCCAGGATGCAGAATAAATTATTAGTGGATGCAGAGTTAGAACTCAGGTCTCTTAAATTTCAGTCCAGGGTTTTGTCAATATATCACCTGGAGAATGAACAGCTTTTAGTCTATCCATTCTGTAGAAGATGTTTCATTAAGCAGATGAAGTGGCTTTTATTATTCTACCAATAATTTGCTTATCTGATTTTCTGCAAAGTTGATATCATCCTGAAACTCCAGCCAACTGGCTTAATTTCCTTTTGGTTTCACAGAGGTTGTGGAGAGTCAATGAAATTAAGTGTATTATCCACATATATTCTACTGAAACACTACCAGAAAGTAATTTTTATGTATTATTGTAGATATTTTTTGAGTTTATAGAGAAAAATTCATTCCCCTTAACAAGGCAGAAGCTAGCCATGTGATTTTTAGATCTGGATCAGTATACGTAAGTACTGGGATGGCTCAAGGTATTGGAAAATTGAATTTTTGAAGTGAATGAAATTTGCTTTAGTGATCCTGGTTACTTTGTCTCTCCACTACTCCTACTTATTCCCTTCAGTTCCTCCACTCTTGTTTTTTTCCACCTTTCTATCCTTGTCATGTGTATTCTTAATTATACGGTGCATTGGATTCCAGTCCTAGAGGTAGATACAGCTTAATGTTATCTTTAATTAGCAAAATAATACCTGCTACCATTTATTGAGAACTAAGTGTGAGTCAGGTCTCTACTTTGCACTTTAGAAGCATGATCTAATTTAATACTTATAACAACCTAAAGAGTGGGTAATATTACCATCAACAGTTGTGCATGTATTAAGGAAATTGAATCTCAAAGAAATTAAGAAATATGACCAAGGTTACACAGTAAGTGGCAGAGCCAGGATTCAAACTCATGTATTCTTAACTCAGACCCTTTGTTTTCAACAGCAACACTATAGGGTTTCTGACCTAGATATTGGGTGGCAGATTTTTTTTTTCAAAAATTGAAAGAGGGTTTTTTTATAAAATCATAGCATATAAGCAGCCATCTGTTCTAAAGTAGGGTGAGAACAACCTGATGCTAATGAACCTCAAAAACATTTCCAAGGTCTGTATACATGTAGGACAGGCAGGGATGAGGAGTTTTTGCTGTTTTAGGAACCAAAATTTCCTCCCCAAGAACTAGGCAGTGCCTTTTTCTTCTTTTGTGCTCTCTGAGACTAAATGGATATATGCTGGTGAGCTCCAGCTGTCAAGCTCATGCTAAAGTATTATTGGGGCATTAGCCCATAGACAAAGATCCTAAAGGCCTGGGTTTTAATCAAACACGTAACTAACTCATCAGGCTAAAAGCAGAGCAGTAAACACTGTGTAACTCAATGGAGCAAGATCAACCTACAGTATTTTCACTAGTTTGTAAACCTAGTTAACCACTCCAACAGAAGAGTTTTCTGAAGAGCCTTTGGTCTCTCACAAATGATCTGAGTACTTCTCAACTAAAGACACTCTTTAGAGAAAGAGCATGTTTGCTGTAGAAGCATCCAATGTCACCAGATCAATTAGGTATAAGGCCAGCAGAGCTTTGAGTTTCCATTTGTACTGTAATGTTCTGCAGAGAAATATTATCCCAGATCAGGGGATGATGGGGTAGGGAGGAGAAAATTCAAACCCTCAAGTGAATTAGACCACATCTAGAAGATGCTTTATTTAATCCAGTACAGAGTAGTCTATAGGGAGAATGATAGGGAGTGACTACCAGGTCAAAGCATTAGCCTTTTTTTATGGGATTTATGACTGCTTATTTAGAGTTTTAGTTTCTCTTTCGAGGCGCTGGACTCAATCCCTTGACAAAATTATATCAGGGGATGAATGATAATGGCATTTGAGGAGATGCATATCCTATCAGAAAATAAGGGGCCATCTTTAAAGTTTCATAGTTAGTGGGGAAGTTTATAAGGTTGATTTAAAAAGGCAAAGCACTCCTTTTTGAGAGATTTCCTACTTTGAAAAATTTTTGAAATTTCATCTCATTTTTTGGAAACCGAGTCCCTGCCTTACTAGTTTCTCAGTTGGACCTAATGAGATAATAATTGAAAGGAGAAAGTGCTTTGTAAATTTAACTTATTTTTCTCTCTTTGATTATTCTGCATTTAAAATTCACATATTGAAATCACCTAGCCTAAATTTTCTCATTGGAACTGTGAACAGTCATAATTGGCTTCGTTTTAAAATCAATTTTAACATCTTTGGTCATTGACTTATATTTGATTATTTAAATTAGTGCTCATTATGGTTACAAAGACAAGGGACAGACTTGGAAAACTCCCAAGGGAAGCTGTCATGCGAGAAATAAATCATGATTTTTAAGGGCCAAGTTGCGACTTCAGTGATGAAAATTAAAGCAAAATTACTTTATTGTCAGGTATTGTACTAGTAGGATTGAGTTCATTTGGAATATTATTACTTATTTATCCTAGAGTGATTCCGGGGGAAAGAGCCCAGCTTTAAAGTTAGACAGACAGAGATTAGCCACTTTAGCTAGCTGGGTTACCTTGGTCAAGTTAACCAACCTCTCTGAACCCTAATTTCCTCAACAATAAAATAGGAATAATAGTATTACTCATCTCATAGAAATGTTGAAAGGATTAAAAGAAACCAAGAGACTATATAATGGAGTCAGGGAATTAAGATTTTAATCCTATTTCTAAAGTGACATCAGACATAGCAGAGTGAGAGAATGTCCCCAGATCTCTCACCTTGAAACAATAGGCTGAACATCTAAACTCAACAAAAACATCCAAGTTGCACACAAGCATGTCTGAGCAAGGGATCTGTGAATAAGAGCTACCATAAGTTAGAACCACGGAAGTTGAGTGGTAGACAGGGAGAAACAAAGAAGGTGCCTCTATCAGCCGGATCTCCCTGTGGGAGGAAAGGGAGGGGGAAGGTATGGCAGGTTTCGTGAACAGCCCTAGCTGAGAGAGCTGTGAGCTCCATGCCCAGGGATCAGGGCAAATAGGAGAGAAGTGGGGACAGCAGAGACGTGGGGATGGCAGAAAAGCAACAGTTGATTACTACCAGCTGTGGTTGCAAAACACAACACTGAGCCACAACAGCCACTCCCAAATCAAATGGCACCTGCCTCCATATCCTCCAAGACTGAACACTGCAAAGCCCCAGAGGAATCTGAACAAATATTACTGGAACCGTCAACAATACTGACAGGGACAGAGACTGAGGGTAGCAAGTGTGATTTAATATCTATTAGGAATAAAAAGCATCATTAATACTATATAATGCAGGGATCCAAGAGGCTTAGACATCACCTACTGGAAACCAAGAGAAAAAAGCTTTACTAGCAACAAGCTAAAGAAAACCCTTTATATAATAAAACTTCTTTCTGGAAAAAAACAAAAGCAAATCACACCTGCATTAATGCCCATGCAAAGAAATAGTCCATTAAACACCATGAACGACCAAGGCGACAAAGCATCTCAGAAAGGAGAAAAATCTCCAGAAAATAAGCTTACAGACATAGAAATATATAATTTAAATGACAGAAAATTCAAGATGGTACTTCTGAAAAAGCTCAATGAAATCCAAAATAATTCATATCAACAATTCCAGGAACTGAAAAAAGAAAACAACTAGAACAGCAGAATGAGTTTTTAAGAAGGAGGTCAAAACCATAAAAATGAACCAAATAGAACCTCTGGAGATGAAAAACACATTGAAAGAGATTAAAAATGAAATAGAAAACTTGGGAAATAAAGTTGAACAAATGGAGGAAAGGATCAGTGATATCGAAGACAGAAATTAAGAAATAAATCAGAAGGAAGAAGAAACCGAAGAATGAAAAATGACAGAGAAATACAAGAACTAGCTGATACCAGCAGGAAAGGAAACATAAGAATAATGGGCATTCTCAAAGAGGAGGAAAAGAAACATGGATTAGAAAACATTTACAAACAAGTTCATGAGAATTTCCCAAATCTAAGGAATGAACTGGAGCTTGGAATTCAAGAAGTCAACAGAACATCCAATTATCTCAACCCCAAAAATCCTTCTCTCCAAGGCATATTATATTTATCAAAAATCAATGACAGCAAAAGAATTCTCAAGGCAGCCTGTTAAGAACAGGATATTATAAGCTTAAGGGATAAGATGAAGTTTGCTATGGCAAGACGGTAATGAATGTCCAGCATACATAGGGACAAACTGACACAACAATAATAGAAAAGTAGAGGACCCAAAGATCCAAATTCACAAAGGGGGAATGGAGATAAGGCACATGCAAAAGAAAAAGAAAATGGATATATATATATATATATATATATATATATATATATATATATATATATCCATTCTGTCCTGTTGATATAATGTGTCATTTAAAAATTATTTCCTTATTGATTTTCTGTTTAGATGAACTGTTCATAACAATCTATGGGGTATTTAAGTCCCCTATTACGATAGTGTTTTGGCATGTTTCTCCCTTTATTTCTGCAAATAATTGCTTTGTATGTTTTGTATATTAGCATGTATATTAGCATGTATGTTAGCACGTATGTTAGCATATATTAGCATATATATTAGTGTATGTAAATATTTTAGTATATATAAGTACATATATATGCATATAAATACATATATATGCATTTATGTAAACTATCTTCAAAATATTTGCAATGGTAATCACATGCCAAAGAATCAGAACTGAAGTATATAACATAAAACAAGAATCAGAAAGAAAATCTGCAAAACTCAATCAAATAAAAAGAAGTAAAACAAGGACAAGGAAACAATGGAACACCGAGCTACTAGAAAGCAAAAGATAAAATGACTATAAGAAAACCTCATATTTCAATAATCACTCTAAATATAAATGGAATGAACTCATCAATAAAAAGGCACAGAGTTGCAGAATGGATCAAAAAAAAAATAAAACTTAACCATATGCTGCCTCCAGGAAACAAATCTCAGCTCCAAAGACAAATATAGATGCAAAGTGACAGGGTGGAAAATGATATTTCAAGCAAATGACATTCAGAGTAAAGCAGGAGTAGCAGTACTAATATCAGATAAAATAGACTTCAAATTAAAAAAGGTACAAAAAGATAGTAAGGGACACATAATAATGATAAAGAAAACCATACACCAAGAAGGCATAACACTTATTAATATCTATACTCACAATTAGAGAACCCCAAAACATACAAAGCAATTATTAGCAGAAATAAAGGGAGAAACATGCCAAAACACTATCGTAATAGGGGACTTAAATACCCCATAGATCATTATGGACAGTTCATCTAAACAGAAAATCAATAAGGAAATAATTTTTAAATGACACATTATACCAACAGGACAGAATTTGCAAATCCCTGGCTAAACTCACTAAAGAAAAAAGAGAAAGGACACAAATAAACAAAATCAGAGATGGAAGCGAATAAATTACAGAAAACACCACAGAAATACAAAGTATCCTAAGGAATACTATGAAAAAAATATATAGCATTAAATTAAATAATCTAGAGGAAATGGACAAGTGCTCAGAAAGATACAACCTTTGTAGGTTGAATCAGAGGAACAGAAATTCTAAATAGAATAATCAGTAGTATGGAAATAGAAACAATGATCAAAAACTTCCCAAAAAGTAAAAGTCCAGAACCAGATGGCTTCACCAGTGAATTCTACCAAATATTCAAAGAGGATTTTATACCTATTCTCCTCAAATTCTTTCACAAAATCAAAGAGCAGCCAATATTTCCTAACACATTTTATGAAGCCAATATTAACCCGATACCAAAACCTCTTTTCCCCTCCCCTCCCTCCCCTCCCCCCTTTCCTCTCCTTCCCTCCTCACCCCCCCTCTCTGTCTCTGTCTCTGTCTCTGTCTCTCTCTCTCTCTCTCTCTCTCTCTCTCTCTCTCTCTCTCTCTCTCTCTCTCTCTCTCTCTCTCTCTCTCTCACACACACACACACACACACACACACACACACTTATATGGAAATATGATGTATGTTGATTAAAAAAGAAACAGTTTAAATCAGAAAATAAGAAAGAGGGGCTTCAGTGTACAGTAGTGGTCATGAGCTCAAACTCAAAAGTCAAATAGACAGGTTGAATCCTGGACCCATAATGTATTTATCAGCAGCATCGCTTTAGGCAAGTCTCTTAATCTCATTGAGTCCCAATTTTTTCATCTGTCAAATGTTAATAATATTAAGACCTACTTTTGTACATTGTTGTGGGGATTTAATGAGAGAATGAATGTAAAAGAACTTGGCATGGAAAGTGTGCTTAAGCAAAGTTAGCCATAGTGCAGCAGCAAGAATATTGAACTTAAATTCAGGAAACATTGGTTTGGGTCTTCTTTATCACTAATTTGCAATATAATATTCAGCCAATCTCTATCTTTTTTGTCTTTCAGTTTCTTCATTTGTCAAAGTAGCCAGATGAGTTAGACAAATAAGACCTTGTCTAGCTCTAAAATTATATATCCTTGAGTATCTTCATATATTCTTAGGCATCATTATCTGAGAGATTAGTAACCACAGAACCAAAAAAGGATCTTGGTTCAAGTTAAAAATTGATCCATACCATGAAGATGTGGTATATATGTATATAATTCAACCATGGGAGAAAAAAAATTCTTCTATTTGTGATAACAAGGATGGATTCTGAGGGCTTTATGCTGAGTGCAATAAGTCAGACAGAGAAAAATACTTCATGATATCACTTATTTTTAGAACCTAGATTAAATTGAAGTTATGGAAACAGAGAGTTGCATGGTGGTTGCCAGAGTTTGGGGTGTAGGGGAAATGGGAAAATATTGGTCAAAGGGTACAAACTTCCAGTTAGAGGATGAATAGGTTCTGTGGATCTAATAATACACAGCATTGTGATTGTGGTTAACAATACTATTATATGTTCTTGAAAGCTGCTAAGAGAGTAGAACTTAAATTTCTCACCACGAAAAAAGAATTAGTAATTATGTGACCTGATAGAGGTGTTAGTTAACACTATGGTGCTAATCATATTGCAATACATAGACATATCAAATCAATATGTTGCACACCTTAAATTTACACAATGTTATATGTCATTTATATCTCAGTAAGCTGGAAAAATGTTAAATTGCTCTATCTTTTATTTTTAAGCTCTCGTATTTATTTTAGTGTTTACTGCATCCCAAGTTTTGTATGGAACCCAGAAATGTACTATCTTGTATAATTTCTCTGATAATAATCACATTTGGAATGCATTAGACATAAACAAGTTAAGGAGTCCAGGGAGTACTTTTAGAGAGAGAAGGCAAACTCTTACTTGAAGGGAAAAAGGCAAAGTGAAGAAAAAGCAAGCTCTGTGAAGAGAAAAAAAATTATCATCACAACTCTGTTTAAGTTTTCATTTTCCCCAAGGTAGTTCTCTTTTCAAGTTTGAAAAAGTTGTTTTATGTCTGGGTAGATTAGTGCTGAATAAACATGTTTCTCTCCTTAGAAGGGCCCTGTGTCAAATGGCATTGAGAAGAAATTGTCCTGCCTTTATGGTCAAGTTTTCCTAAAGCTCTTGCATTGCTCAAAATTCAAATATTAGTAGAAATAAATTTAGAATCTAGAGGAAAGGGCATCGCAGGGCAACTTTAAAGCAGCCCAGACAATTCACTTCTTGCAAGGTACATCCACTGAATTACAAGGCAGGACACTTTGAGCAAGATACCCATAGTACTTGCTATGGGGATCCTGAACTAAGGGCAATGGCTAGGTAGATTGCCCAGCACTTCCTTGGTAACTTAGCATCTATCTGTTAAAGGATGACTTATTCATTCAAAGAAAATTCCTGAGTTTAAGTTCTATGCTAAATAAAGGCAAATATTTGCAATGGCTTTAAATGATGACAGGAATATTTTTAATGCAACTAGAATGTGTTCGTTTTAAAAACAATTTAATCCTATCAATATAATTCCTATATGTTTGACTCTGTGTGGTTCTCAATAATTTTACTTTCCAAATACACACCTGAGGAATATGAACCATCACTATCAGTAATAGTGACTTACTAAAGGAAATTATTCCTAATGTGGGTAGGGATGTATAGAAAATACATATCAAATTTTTGAAGGTTGAGCCACCAATGGTTTCAAAACAAATCTTGAAATAACACTGGGAATCACCAGTTTTATTGTTTTCCTTAACCCATCACAGCCTTTCTATTATAGCTGGAACACCTAGAGAATACATATTAACTTTGGATGGAGTTAATAAGCAAAATACAGGAAGTCTGCTACTTTCTTTTTTTCACTATTTTTCCTCCAGGTTTATTGAAGTATAATAGACAATTAGTTGATCATATTTACATTGTAAAATTCAATGAGTATTTTTCAATTATAGTTGGCATACAATAATATATTAGTTTTAGTTTTATAGCATATTGATTAGAGATCTATATAACTCATGATGTGGTCACACCACTGAATCAAGTTCCCCCCTTCCCCTTTACATATTTTTTACAGCATTGTTGACTATTTTCTTTATGCTACACTTTATATCTCCATGACAGTTTTATATCTATGTATTTGGACTTCTTCATCCTCTTGCCCTTTTCACTGTCCCCCCAATCCCTACTCCTATCTAGTAGTCCTCAAATATTCTCTGTATCTATGAATTTGTTTCCATTTTTGTCGTTGTTGTTTATTTTGTTCTTTAGAATTCTCATGTACCTGAAATCATGTGGTATTTGTCTTTCTCTATCAGACTTACTTTATTCAGCACAATACTGTCTAGATCCATCAAGGCAATATCTTTTTCCATTTCCTTCCTTTTAGTCTGTGTATGCCTTTAAATCTGAAATGAGTTTCTTGTAAGCAGCTTATCTAGGGGTTTTGTTTCCTTATCCATTCAGCCACTCTATCTTTTGGTAGGAGCACTTAATTATTTTTCATTTGAAGTACTTGTTAAATATGTAGTTGTCACCATCTTTCTTCCTGTTTTTGATACATTTTTTTTTTACTTCTTAAAGAAGTCTCTCCAGGGGGTAGCTTCATAGAGTAGTGGTTAGCATGTCTGCTTTGCATGCAGAAGGTCCTGGATTTACACCCAAGAGGAGCCACGGACCATAATCTGGGTAAACTAGGCCCCAGGTGCATGCCACAAGAGTTGGGAGGGGACGCCCCACCTTCAGAGATCCAGCTCTTCAGAGATCAAGCTCTTAAGGGGAAATGGCATCATCCACAGGCCAGGGGTGGAAGTGGGGGAGGGAAAAATTAAAGAGGGAAAAAAAGAAGTCCCTTCACAATTCTTGTAACATTGGCTTGGTGTTGATGAATTCCGTTAGCTGATTTTTGTCTAGGGAGCTCTTTATCAGTCCTTTGACTCTAAATCATAGCTTTTCTGGACAAATAATTCTTGCTGGTAGATCCTGAGTTTCCAACACTTTGAATTTGTGTTAAACCCTTCTATCCTGCTAAGTTTCTTTTGAGAAATACACTGCCAGTCTTATGGAAACTTCCTTGTAGGTAACTAGTTGCTTTTCTCTTGCCGCATTTAAGATTCTCTCTTTGTCTTTAACCTTTGGCATTTTAATTATGATGTGTATTGATGTGGACCTTTTGGGTTCATGTTTTGGGGGACTTTCTCAGCTTCCTGGGGTTGTATGTCTATTTCCTTCACTGGGTGAGGGAAGTTTTCTATCATTATTTTTTTCAAATATATATTCAAATTCTTGTTCTCCTTCATATCCATGTCATAGGGATATTGTTACCCTTAATTTTTTTTCATAGGCTCCCTAAATTATTATTATATTCTTGATTACTTTTTTCTTGCCATTCTGATTGGATGTCCTTGGCTTCCCCATCTTCTATGTAGATGTTTCGATACTCTTCTTCCTCTACTCTGTTGATTCCCTCTAATATACTCTTCATCTCAAATAATGTAATCATCATTTCAGACTGGTTACCTTTCATAATTTCAATTCCCATTTTTTATGTTTTTTATCTCTTTGTTAAAGTTTTCTCTGAGTACATCTACACTTCCTTTAATTTCATTGATCATCTTTATAACCAGTGTTTTGAACTCTGCATTTGATAGGTTGCTTAACTCCATTTTCCCTTGATCTATGTTATGTTCTTTCATATGGTTCCTGTTTCTTTGTCTTCCAATTTTGGCGGCCTTTCTGTGTCTGTTTCTATGTACTAATCAAACCTCTTATTAGTGTGGCTTTTTGAAGTAGGTATTCAGCAGCACAGTCCTGAGAGGGGTTCAGCTGCAGGCCAAATTTAGCCATAGCCAAGCCACAGATACTGCACTTATAGCTGCTTCAAGAAGCCATGCCTGAAACTGAGGCCAGCTGCCACCAGTATGAGTTTTGGCGCTGCTCAGCAACTGTCACAGGACTCGCTGAGGATACAACTGAATGTGGCTTGGGTAGGTCCACAAGTTGGGTCAGACAGAATTTCAGGGAATCTTTTGTTATCCAGTTTGATGATGTCTCAGCTATGGCTGTGCTGTGTCCATACGTTAGGAGTGGGTAGGGCTCAACAGAGGAACAGTGGATACCGTTATCACTTCAGCATGGGAGAAAGCCTCACCTTCAGCCCTCATTTCAAAAACTCAGTGTTCCCTTGTAAGGACCTGGTGACCCCCACTCCCAGCAGCCAACCCAGTACCAATGCTCCGAGCAAACAGGTTCATCACCATGAAAGCTGGTCATGGACACAGCCCCTTTAAGAGGCATCTGTAGCTGCCAGCTGCAGCTGCTGTGGCCTCTGTCTCACTCAGCCTCTTGGGACCAGGCAGCCTCACATCTTTCCCACCTCCTACCTCCAACTATTGCAGGATGATTTCTTGTTTCTCTCCCTCATTGTAGGACTTTTATTCATCTAGATCCCCAGGTAACTCTGCTTGCTGTTTGCTCTGTGTTTCCGTCAACTTTAATGTGGTCGCAAGAAGGGATGAATGAAGCTCCTATTATCTACGCAATTCTGCCCAGGCCCCTGCCACTTCCTGTTTTAAATAAGGCAGACAATATTAGAGTTTTGGTGGAAAAAAATATTAATAAGAAATTAATTTCAATAGCATTTACTTAATGGTGGTAATAACAGGCTGAAGTGACAAAAAGGCTTGACTTTTAATGAATTGATGTGTTTTTTAAATTTAAAATATGCCTAGACTCTCATTTCTAAGATGTTGCTAAGAAATAGAGGAAGCACTCATAATAATGCTGGTTATGAATCTTGATGAAAATAACCTTGTTTTCATCAACTTCTTTTGAAGGCCACCCTGTTGGCTAACACCAATGCAAAAACAGGAGTTTAAGGAAGGGTCCTAATGCGTGCCTGCTACTTAACCCTCTTCTAAGGATTAAAACTTATTATTCCATATTTAGATACACTCTTGAAAGCAACCAGACTTAGAAGAGAGAATACAAATGTCTTAAGTTCATAACCTTTAAATCATAGAAACTTCTTTGCAGTATGTTTTGATTAAAGAGAAACAACCCTGGGTGCCTAAAAGCTGGCTAGAGAAGAAACTTCATTGAAGTAAAGTGTGTAAAACAATGAAGCTTATGATAAATGAAACACATTATATTCAAGAGTGGTACCATTTCGGTTCATAGGTTTACAGGATTAAAGATGATGTTAAATAATTATCTTTATTTTGTATTTTTCCAAGATGATTATCTAAATTAAGGGACTCTTAAACTAGTAATCCTAGAAACAAAAGATTTATAATATATGGGACTTTAGATTCACTAAGTGAACAGTAAAATACATGCATCATTATTCAGAATTACAGTCTATTAGTTAATTCAGAAAGATATTTATTTCCAAACAAATAATACTGCTTATGATGTCTCCAGAGCTCAGTAATTTCTGGATTCATTCTATGTTCAGTTTATGAAATCTTGAAACTAGTCAACTATTTTGGCTAGACTTGGCTAATCTCCCTTCATAGTTACTGGAAACCTCTAAGGATATTAACGAAATCCCCTGTCTCTCTCTGGATCTATATTTTTTTAGTAAATACTTCCATTTTATTTTCTCACATTAAGACTATTTCCAAGTCTTCTTTCCAAAGATGTTCAATTCCCTTAATATGTCAGGCAGCCTAAATTCCTTGCAGGACAATGGTTCTCATCCAGGACTGATTTTGCTCACCGGAGAACATTTGCCAATGTCTGGAAAAAAATTTAATTGTCACAATTGAAAGAGAGAACTACTGGCATTTAGTGGGTAAAGGACTTGGATGCTGCTGAACACCCTACAATGCACAGGACAGTCACCTACAACAGAGAATTGTCTACCAATGAAAGTTAATAGTACTGAGGTTGAGAAATTCTACTTTAGGGCATTCTTCTTTTTCCTCAAGTTGTGTATGCAGCCTTGTCTAGGCTGGAGTTCAAAACGTGTCCATTCAGCTTCTCTTTCTTGGGACTTTGAAGCTCAAAGTGACACAAGGACAAAGAACAATACAGAGAGAAAAACACTTAAAAGTGCAATTTATAATTAATTCAATCCAATGTGATTGAATGGGATCAAGATGAAATTATTGTATAGTCCCTTTTGCCTGTACATCTAGACCTGGCCTGGTTTCCTTTCTGTCTCTAAACTTAGTTCTCCAGACATCCTGTCCATCCTTGAGCTGTTCTTCTGATACATTTCCTTTTTGCTTAATTAGCAAGAGTTTCTTTCTGTTCATTATAACCTAAGAACCACAAGGGAATCACCTGTTTTTAAAGAAAGACTGCCATGGTAAAGTTGATTTGGAGATTGTCATTTGTTCCACAGTGTCAGACATGATCTTAGTTATTAGTTTATATGAGGCATGACCCTTGTCTTTCTAGAGCTTATAAATCTAGTCAGGGAGAGTAGACATACCCATATAAGGTGAAACTTAATTTGTATTCAAAGCAATGTATGCTATGAACCAAATGAGTTTTCCAAGGAAGTAGTAAATGTTTTAGGATTTCAGAGAGAGGAAAGATTAGCTTAGGCTTTCTGGAGGATCTATAATTTAACCTGGCTTTTGGATGATAGATAGGACCTGGGATGGTGAAAAGGAACAGTGTGTTTTAAAGAGGCATTGTGGGCATGGCAAAATCAGACAGAACTAAGTTCAGATCACAGATTTACTAGCCAAAAATTGCTTGACTTTGAGAAAGTTATCTGTAAAAAGTAATGTAAAATGCCTTAGAACAGTGCCTAGCACACAGCAGATATTAAATAAATGATAACTATAGTAACTATTATTATGTGTTTCCAAGCTCAGGGAGGGTTTTTAAGTCAAGATGGCTTCATTCACATAAATTGATGGTTTGCTTTATGATCCTAAGCATATGGGTTCATACACTTTGCATCAAGCTGTCTTTCTACTCCCTCCCACTAATTAAACAGACGAATCAACAACAAAAGACAATAATGAAACCTGTAATAACAATTTGTAATACTTAGGCAATATAGTTAAATAAACTGATTTTATTCAATCAAACAACTAATTCCACTGATTTATCATACTAATGGAAATTGATCAATAATTTCAGTCAGACCAATTGATCTGGTTGTACAGGAAGATACAATCTCTGTCAGTAATAGAAAAAAAAATAGTTTATGTGGATATTCTCTTCAGGAAAGTTAGTGTCAGACCGAAAAACCTAGCTTTAGGAAAAAAACAGGCAGTAACATTAATAGCTTCACTAGAACATTAAGAGTAGTGTCATGTTATGCTCAGCAGAGCAATGATATTTAAGGATAATTAAACATAAGCAGCTACAGAGAGAAATGCAGGGGAGGAATTGTGGAGTGAAATAGTATGAAAGTGCATTTCTTGCTCCCATTCTTTCAATCAAAACATGAAGCTTGAGCAGCAAATTCAAAGACTAGCTCAGACCCCAATTAGTTTCTCTAGAGGTCCAGGATAAGTTTTCTAATAAAATTGTCAATCCCCACTCTGTTATTCAGAGGGCCTGATATTGACAGTCCTCTCCTTCATTTTCCAAACAGTAATTTGGATCAGATCTTAAAAGAAAAGAGAAATGAGCTTGGCTGCCCATGGTAGTTTGTGCCTTAGCTAATCCACAAATGCTGTAGTTATGCTGGGCACTGATAAATTTGTCTCTGGGATGGTGATCAGGATCCAAGTGGACAGCTGCAGTTACTACTTTATTATTACAAACGTTTTGAACTTCTTGGCAATTCCTAGGCCTACACATGGTATGGCAATTTAATGAGGCTCCACCCCTATATATTCCACTGGGATGTGTTAGGGTAAGTCCAAGTTGATCTTCTTTTATTCATGGGTTTAGAAAAATAAATACATGTGTTCCTATAAGGAATCATATTGCAACCACAAAGCTATTCTCATTGGTCTAGAAACCTTAGCTTAGTGTATAGTCTAAGAGGCTAAAAACATTGATTCAGTATGGAGGGTACTGAACTACTTCCAACTTATATCTGTTTTCCTATCCATTCTGCTAATGGGGGCATTTTATCACAGGGGGCATCGAATAAGACAATGTAAGCTTTATTTAACTTCATCTCTATATTGGCCATAATTGTAATTCCTTACCTCCCAAGATCACATGAGTTTATGTATTTGAAAGCACTTTGAAAATTATGATCCACCTATACATATAAGGAAGTTAAATTATCATTAATATTAATAAATGTCATTTCAGTAATTGACATTTAACAATAATAAAATCAGGGTAAATGTATCCATAGTCCATGGCAGGAGGTAAGAATAGGGGACAAGAATGACTCCAAATTTATATCCTAATGAAAGTAGGACAAAATATTCATTGCTGAACATGAAATACATTACTTGTAATTGTTTCCCACCTATCCATTTTAATTAATTGATTTAGAGGCAAGGCACATTTGAAAATAAGACTAAGGATAGCTTTTTTTTTCAAACTGTCTATAATATGGATGTGTAAGGCAAATTGACAATAATTCTATAAAGAAAACAAGATTTTTTTATAAATGTAATGTAGATGGCTGAATTTAATTTTAATTTTATTCATATTTTGAATACATAGTTTATGTATGTTATTCAATGTACAAAAGGTATATAGTGAAAATTAAATCTTTATCTGCCTGGCCATACTACCCTTCCCCCACCCCAAACCCCCACCATTTCTCAGCCACCTAGTTCCTCTCCTCAGAGGAAATCACTGTTACTAGTTTCATATGTATTCATTCAGAAATATTTCATACTTACACAAATAAATTTATATGTGCATACACATGCACACACATATATAATATATAAAATATATAAACATATAAGCTATGTATGTATGTATTTTATTCAAAGGCTGGTATATAGTGCATCCTGTTTGGAACCTTGCTTTTTCATTGAACAGTATATTTTGGAGATATTTTTATAATAGATGTATAGATTCACCTAATTTTTTCAAGTAGTTGCATAATAATATATCAGTATATGAAAGTACCATAATATTAACCAGTCTCCCACTGGTGAATATTTTGCTGTTTCCAGTATTTTTATATTAACAAACAGGATTTTCAATTCAAATATTTAAATGTTGTTTAAAGTATATCCTTATGTTTCAAATAATATGTAAATATCAAATTAAGAGTAACTATAAATGTTTAGAAAATGAAAACTATAGATAATATATTTGTATATTTATCTATACTATCTCAAAATTAGCTTAGTTAGAAAACTATATTGTTTCCATAAGGACAAGATGCATTGTGGGCCATCAATAAAGATTTGTTGGAGAACAGAGTATGTCACTAAAATTTTCACATTTCAATCTATTTGGATATCAGGAAGATGAAGTTAATATTATGTAAAGCTTTTAAATAAGAATTTCTGGTGCATTTGTTTATCAACAACTATTTTGGAAATCTCACCTGATTTATATATTTTTTCTAACCTATATTTTTCTTTCTCTTTCTCTTCTAAACTTCCTTGCAAATATGAGATGAACTTTTCTCATGTCAGCAGAGAATTCTTAAGCCAATCAATTAATGATGGTTTAATGATCCTCTTATATGTCCAGCTCTATTCTGTCTCCTGTGAATTACAAAGACGTGTAAAATATTTATCTTCAATAAGTATGAATTCAGTTGGATAGTTGAAGAAAGACATAACTTTGACTCCTTATCCCCCCACTGCAGCATTGTTATAGCATCCTCTTAGCCAGTTTTGCTTTCCACAGCTTATCCTGTACATCAAGCCAGTCATCTTTAGTTAGCAATTACCTTCAGTTTTCTGTAGTTGTTCCAAGAATTTAGAATGTCCTTCTAGTTTACTATATCATTTCCAAATTCCTCTGCAGGTTTCTCAGGATCCTCCAGAACTGAACTCTATCTTACCTATCTAGTTTCATTTCCAGTTACTTCACATCATGAGCAATTTGCTCTGTACCCTGCTCCACCAAACTCCTTATAGCCAGATCATTTTCCTATAGCCACACTATGCTTGCTAAGTTCTACCTCTGTTTCTCAGTTTGTGTTGATAACATTTCTTTCATTTATTCTTCTTTATTCTCTGCCTTTCCAAATCTTCTCCATCCCTTACGGTCTATATAGAGAACCATTCTCTCCATAAAACTTTCCCCAATCCTGCCAACCATATTGCCCTTTCTTTTCTCCATTCCTTTACCACATACGAACTTACAGTTTAAATGACACAATTTTTCATTACATTGTATTCTTTGTTCTATTACCTCTTCATGAATTTAATATATATATATTTTTATTTTTCAATGACAGTTGGCGTGCAATATTAAATTAGTTTCATGTATACAGCATAGTGATTAGACATTGATATCACTTATAAAGTGATAATCATGATAAATCTAGGTAAATGTCTTTATTTTAATGTGCTCATTCTGTGTTCATAGTCCTAGAGCTTATATCTACTTCCTCCTCCCTTAGCACTTATCTTAGGATTTGATGGACAAAAGATGCTCTATTAGCATTTTTGATCAATTGTCCTAATGATAGTACAAATGCTTTATTATATTATTTTGTAGGATGAGGTAGAGAGTGAGGGATGATTCATAGGCATAGAAATTTCAATTCACCAGAAATGTTCATTAGGGTTCACTAAGAATATATAAAGATATGGAGATTTAATATTTGTCTGATTATACTTTTAAAATTTATAGTTATTTACATTCACAAGCTTATAAAAACCACTCAACATAGTCTATATGTTTGATTTTGTCGGAAAGTGTAACTGTTGAAATGGCTTATTTACTTTGATCAATGATACTCTAAATATGCTTGGGAAATAGATATTGTATGGATAGAGTAACAACTCAAGTAGGAACACTGTCTAATAAATGTTTACACTCCATCAAGTCTACAAGCATTAAATATCACCCACAATAAAAATCTTTCTTATCCTGTAATTTATCTCAATTTTTCCATTACCTTCTTTCATTTTCTCTTCTAGCTTTACTCACAGACAAGCCTCCCAAGCCATTGTTCCCCATGGAGAATCAGCCAAGTGTTATAGATGTCCAGCTGGGTAAGTCCCCTTTAAGGAATAATATATCCTAAATTTGCTCTGTTAACAGATGGGGAAAATTGCATGAACCAAGAAAAGTTTATTGCCACTGTTATTACAAGTGAATCAATTTGTGTGTGCTCATTTATAACCCTGGAGTCCAATGCAATAGCAATTTAAGGAAATTAGCTTGTATACATCAAAGAATAGTGATGCTAATTGGTTACACTGGTTATTAAATGTGCCATAGTACAGAGGTTTTAACTTTGTGATTGATAGATTCATGAATGTCATTCATTGATGATTGGTATAGAAAACTTTTCATGCTTGTCAGCCATTTTTTTAAAATTTAGAGAGCATTAACTCTTGTAGAACAGGCACTTTTTTAAAATAAAGAACCCCTCAGTAAGCCTTTAAACTAGTTTGATAATATTATGTCCAATGGCACAATCCATGTCTATTTAAAAGTTGTGTTTTTTTATGTTGAGATCCTGAATATTTATGAATTATATGGTATTGGGAAAAGTAAAAGTTGCTTTATGAGTACTATCATCTTTTTATACTCTCAAATAAGATCACTAGATGATGAGCCTTCTTTTTGTACCCTACCACTAATCCTTAGATTTCAAGAACTATAAGATTGAAACTCAGAGGCCTGTCAATATATCTTTCAAAGTATGGCCTTTAAGTCATGAACTTAAACGTGAGTAAGCTTTCATCTATCGGGTTTCATTCTCTTCTACAATTCTAAGAAAGTCTTCAATTCTCAGTAAAAGATCTGAGTAAATAAAGCTGGAAATGTATTAGATTTATTTTGGGCATGTGATTTACTCAAATATGTGACCACAGTGGTACCTACTAATTATATAGCCAGAGCAGATGAGTTGGCCCCAATATTTCACTCATTTTGGAAGTTTTGGGCTCAACTTTTGATCTTTCCAATTCTCTTTAATTATTAGAGGCTTATTGCTATCTAAAAATAGGTGAGAGAAAATTACATTCCTAAGAGCTTGTTTACTTTTCTAAAATGTAATATATTATATTGTAGTTAATGCAGCCTAGCAGTATAAGTACCAAAGTTAAGTATTTTAAAACAAAAAGAAGAAAAATAATAAACATGTTGTCAAGAGTGAGCTGTGGGAATGACGAATATTCTGTAGACAATGTTGAAGTATTAGACTGTGGCTCTCCTCTTACCACTTGTATTATTTTGCGCTCATTACATTTTGTTAAAGCCAAGGCTAGATGTGTTGGCACATGCCCTCAGTAATTTTATTTACATCTTACTCTGTGGTTTGCCAGGGGTTACATGAAGCTATAAAATGATCTTGTACCATTTGTTTTCATGGAGATTCAAGTGCACAAGTTGCTTTTATATGAAAACATATATTAAGGAGTAGAAAGCAAAATTCACACTATTTCGAATGAAATATATGTAAACTTTGTGTTCATGCCCCTGTGTAAATATTTCTTCATTCTCTTATGTCATTAGGCAAACCAACAAAAAATCTGAGCAGTACTTCTCTAAAGCAAGGAGACAGACCCTTGTGAGGAGTATATTTAATTCAGATGCACTGGCTGCAACACATGTATGTGCTGCAACACATGTATATGCCAAAATAACCCACTACCAACACCACCTTGTAAAATTATTAAAGTAATTTGCTTCCAATGTACATTAGATGCAAGGCTAAATTTTTTCAGTTTTTCGTTTGTAACACCATTTGGAAAAAAACTTTATTAACAGAAAGGTGGAGACCTGCCCATTTTTCATCCCAGAATGGCTGTTTCCCTAAGATGCTAAAACAACCATGTCATTCAGAGAAAGTAAAACAAAATCAGTTCTTTTGCAAAACCAGATCTTTTGCATTTCAAGAAGGTCATGACTGGTTAAAGTGACTAATTTTTTCACAGATTTATTTAAAACCATTTATTTACAACTAAAAATGATTTTGTAACTTACTCTTATGCCTCAATAGAAAGGTGATGTTAGGAGCACTGTAAATGTCAAATTGCTCTTCAGTGTCAGTGGGTGCTTTGCAGTCAGAATGATGAAGATTTGGAAACGCCAAAGATAAAAAAAGAGATAAAAAAGGTAATTGGGGCAATTAGATGATCCTGTCTATATGTGAAAAGCTTTCGGAATTCAGTAAGATTATGAAATCTTCTGAAAATTATGTTCCTTATGTTTTTCAAATTTATTAAGCACATTCAGCTTTAGACATACTATAACAAAAACTAAAACTAGTACTACCCAAAACACAACAATCCATTCTAAATGATTAAGCACATGTCACAGTTCAGTTTTCCTAAATCCCAATACTTAAAATCTGAGACAACATTGTGGTAGAGTTAAAGTTGCCCACAGATTTTTTGCCACTTCTACTGTTTAAACACAATTTTCCATTCTTCTTCTCTTGAAACTTGGATAGCCTTAGGTACATGTTTGACCAATAGAATATGACATAAGTGATATTCTGGGATTTTGGAGGCTAGGTCAAAAGAAACTTTGCAACTTCTGTTCGGGTATCTTTGTCTGCTCTAAAACTACCATACTGTGAAGAGCTCAAGCTACTTGGAGAGGCCCTAGAGGATGAAAAACCATGTTGAGAATGAGAAGCCAATGAGCACCAAAGCACCAGATATATAAGTGAAGAGGCTATCTTGGAAGTGTTTCCCTCAACAACTGTCTTGGCATATGACATGTAGTTCAGAAATAAATCTCAAATTTATTTTTTAAATTTATTTTATTAGTTTCAAGTATACAGTATATCGGTTAAACATCTTTATAGTTCCTAAAATGATCCCCCCAATTGCTCCCTCCCTCCCCGATCCCCCGCCTAGCTAACGCATTCATGCTAATTGCATTCCCTATGCCGTGCTCCCCATCCCAGTGACCATCCATCAGCTACTAATTTGTACTTTTTTAACCCTTCACCCCATTCTCCTAGTCCCCCAAAATCCCTCCCCTCTGTGCATCACTAAATTCTCTACCATATTTGTGAGTCTGTTTTTGATTAGTTTGTTCTTTTTATTCCTTAGATTTTGCATATAATTGAAATCATATAGTGTTTACCTTTCTCTCTCTGATTTAAATACCTTCTAGGTCCGTTAAAGCAATATCTTTTTCCATCTCCTTCCTTTTAGCCTGTGTGTGTCTTTTAATCAGAAGTGAGTCTCTCATAAGCAGCATATGTAGGGGTCTTGTTTTCCTTTTCATTCATCTACTCTTTTAGTTGGAGTATTTAATTCTTTTCCATTTGCAGTACTTATTGATGGGAATGTAGTTATTACTATTCTTTATTTCTGTTTTTGATACATGTTTTTTTTCTTCTTAAAGAAGTCCCTCCAATATTTTCTGTAATACTGGCTTGATGGTGATAAATTCCTTTAGCTTATTTTTGTCTGGGAATCTCTTTATCTGTACTTCAATCCTAAATGATAGCTTTTCTGGATAAATTATTCTGGGTTGTAGATCCTGTCAAATATTTTTTGCCAAGCCCTTCTGTCCCGCATAATTTATTTTGAGAAGTCAGCTGCCAGTTTATGGGTGTTCCCTTATAAGTAACTGTTTTTCTGTTGTTGTTTAATATTCTTTCTTTGTATTTAACCTTTGGCATTTTAATTACAATGTGTCTTGGTGTGGGCCTCTTTGGATCCCAGATTTTTGGAATTCTCTGAGCTTCCTGGGGTTTATGTTTATTCCCTTCACCAGGTTAGGGTGAACATCACTATTTCTTCAAACAGCTGTTCAACATCTTGATTTTCTTCAGTTACGCCGATCAGACAGATATTTGGAACCTTAAAAATATCCCTTACATTCCTTAAATTATTTTTATAGTCTTGACTTCTTTTTTCATGCCATTCTGATTGAATGTCCTTGGCTTTACCATCCTCTAGATAGGACATTTGATCCTTTTCTTTATTCATTTTGCTTATTTCTTTGTTTATTTCATTTAATATACTTCTTATCTCAAATAATGAGTTCTTCATTTTGGACTGGTTCCCTTTTATAATTTCTATTTCCATTTTCATGTTTTTAAATCTCTTTGTTGAAGTTCTTAATTTAACCAAAAAAAATCATTGAGCATCTTTATAACCAGTATTTTGAACTCTGCATCTGTTAGATTACTTGACTCCATTATATCTGGATCTCTATTCTGTTTTCTCATGATTTCTGCTTCTTTGTCTTCCCATTTTGGCTGCCTTTCCATGTCTACTTCTATGTAATAAGCAAAGTTCCCAAGTCTCCCAGTCTTGTTAGTGAATATTTGTGAAGTAGGTGTCCAGTGGCACAGTCCTGAGAGGGGTTCAGCTTCAGGCCAAATTTAGCCCAAGCCTCTGTCCCTCTGGGGCCACCTGTTAAGATTCGAAAAGCAATCCACAGATGCTGTGCTTACAGTTGCCTCAAAAGGCCACGCCAGAAACCAAGGCCAGCTGCCTCCAGTGTGAGTCTAGGTGCTGCTCAGCAGGGAAACCTGACTCACTGAGGATATACCTGGATGTTGCTTGGGTGTGAGGCTGCGGGTTGGGGGTGGCAGGATTTCAGGGAATTCTCTGGGCAGAGCGACCTCTGTTATCTAGTTTGATGACTTTACGGCTATGTCCAGTGCAATGGTAAGGGGGAGGGCTCCACAAGGAACAATGGATACCTCCGGCACTTCTGTACAGAGCAAGTCTTTCCCTGACCCTCACTCCAACAATGTCTCCCTATAAGTCCCTGGTGTCCCCTGCGTGCAGCCAAATTGGCACTAGTGCTCAGAGCAAGCAGGTCCTACACCATGAAAATCCACTCCCAGATTCAGCCCCTGTAAGAGGCATCTGCTGCTGCTGTTGCTGAAGTCTCCCTCCACGCAGCTGCTTAAGACCGAGTAGCCTCCCGTCCTCGCCCTGTCCTACCTTCTGCTGTAGCAGGGTGCTTTTTTGGATTTCTTCCTAGTAGGATGGCTTGTTCATCTAGATCCCAGGCAATTTTTCCTTGCTGATACTCCTTCTTTCCATCACAACTTTAACCTGGTTGCCAGAGGTATAAACAGAGCCTCTATCATCTATGCCATTTTGATTGCCCCCACAAAAATTCATAATTTTTGACTCAGTCTTTCCACATATTGAATTTTACTGGTGTTGCCTTAGGAAAGGTTTTTGAATTCTTCTTCAGTTAGGTATTCAGACATGAGCGATCTCAAATTTCTGAATATTTTAAAAATCAATAGAGTAAATGAAAAATTTCAATAGAAATTGACCACCATTTACTTTATAGTGCATGAAGTAGACATTGGTACAGATATTTTATTGTATCTCTAGAGGAAAATAAATATTTGACTTTCTTATAGTGTAATCCATTAGTCATCCACAAGGTTCTAGAAATTTACATACTTTTTGCTGACATAGTAATGACAGTTTGGTTGTTGCTAAATTGTGTTCATTTTGTAATGCTGAGAAAAGATTAATCTTAACTAAATAATTCTATATTTTGAGATGATAAACATGTTCTTAACAAATAATCTGAAAATCATTGCTCTCATAATGCAAGCCTATCCAACCATAGCTGCCTCTGGTAATGTATGAAGTATAAAGACAAAAGCAAGTTATAAAACACACACAAAAATCTAATTTGGTCCTGTGATCTTTCATTTCTTTTCTCTCTCTGAAAAATAAATTTAGCTTTTAATAAAATAAATAAACCTTTACCAGGGCTAATTCTTTTTTTTTTTGGCAGTTGGAAAGAAATATATTTTTAATATTTTCTAAGAAAAATAACACAATATTACAGTATATTAATTTATATTTTACTTTAATATCGAAGTAATAAAACATCATAAGGACATGTGCACCATTTGAAATGTATCAACATGAAGAAGACCCTTCTTTGTACATGGCTTTTTTTTACAGAACCCAAATTCATGCTTTGCAAACTGTACCAGACTCCCAGAAGTTTTGAAACAGCCATGAACAAACGTAGATGAAATGAATGGATATTCAATTTCCATTAAAGGTGAATTTGGAAATGTGCTCTAATCTCAATGGTAATGAAAACTTTCTTCTTGGATGTTTTTTTAAGACATTCAAGAAGGTGTCAGTGTTTTTTAAAACATTGAAGAAGCCAGTCAGTATTATGCAGAAAGTAAACATAAACATTGTTTATTTTCTCTTTTCTTGTCAAAGAGTCAAAAAGAAGGTTTGGGATCCTAAAGCATATCCAAAAAAAAAAAAAAAACAGACCAGTGAAATAATCCAAGCTAATTAAATACCTCAGTTGTTTCAAAAAGCCAAATAGTTTATCTTTAGATGAATCCGATTCAGTATGAAAATGTCCTTTATTTCACTTCTATTCTCATTCAGAATTTATCTTATTTTTACAGGCTATTTAAATTCATATTTCATGACTGTGATAGGTGCTAGTGGATCAAACTTTTTATTGTATATAAGAATCTTTGTCAGAAATTGATTTCACCAGCATATCACTCTCTTCTGAAAATTATATTAGGTCCACTAAGAGACCACTGTTAAGAGGTTCTACAAGAGAATAAAGCAAAATATAATATTTAATACAGTACTCAGGACTAGAAAACAAAAATGAATGAATGAATGAATAAATGCCAAATTAGTAAATTAGTTGTTCAATTGAATCTATCTTTTAAAAACTTTTTTCTAAAAACAAACAAACAACAACAACAACAAACATTTGTTGAGTTTATAATGGATAGGAAACACTATCTTAGAACATTGTGATATGGGGGGTGAATAAATGAGGTCCTTGGCCTAAGGTGGTCTCAGTCTAGTGGGGAAGGCAGATGTGTAAGCAGAATTGCAATGCAATATGATAAATTCCAAAAAAGAGATGGAGAAAGAGTTTTTCGCTTTTTTGTGACAAGACCTCATAAATTAACAGTTCTATACTTTGCTTTCATTCAGTATAAGAACATATCTCTGTAACTTCAATCCAATTACTATATTTATTTTGAAATAATTAAAAATTACTAAAAATAAAACTTTTTGAAATAATTGTCCACAATTTGCTTCAATTTGGCAAATACTAAAAGTAGAAACTTATGATACCCTTGAATCTCTTCAGTTTAGTAAAATTAGTCAACTCTTTCTAAAGTCATAGAACAAAGAATTCAAAGCCAGTCACCAACCAATTGAGCTAAAAATGTCAAAACAGAATTAAAATAAGTCAATCATGTTATTCATGAGATATTCATAATCAACTTGCAACATTACAGAAAAATCTTTAGTAAACTGTTAACTTTTTCTTTTCATTCTTAAGTATCTCAAAACAAGGATAACTGAGTTATAAAAACTGGGAAAAATTAAGTAAACAATTTTCAGTCTCAAACATTAATATAGGAGCCAACTCATAGGGAAAAAGCTTGTCCCAGATTTTTAAAGTTGTAAGTAATGCAAATGTTGTACATCCTGGGTAATAGAATAGTTTGTAGTTTTGGGCAGCCTATGCTAAGCATGTACATGTTATCCTGCAAAAAAGGTAAATACTTTGGAAAGAAATCAGTAACCCTAGAATACCTACAAGGAAAAGTGAATACTGCCATGGTACGAGACCAATTATGCATGCCAAGAAAGCTGAGTGAACTCACGATACCCTTCTTCTTCCTCTCCAAAATTTTCACTTATTCAAGATTAAATGAACGTTTTCAAGGCATTGCTTATAGAAAAAAAAATTGACAAAATCCTTTCTACTACCATTATACATACAATGTGTATACTGTCATGGCTTAAGCTAATGAAATGATCATGTATTGCTTTAAGGTTTGTGTTATTTTTATTATAGTATAATGAATATGATAACATTATCTAGGCCCAAAATTATATCCTCAAAAAAGCTATGTCTTATAGGAAAATTCTAAAATAATAATAATAAACAACTATTATATATTGTAACTATATAAATAAGTTATTATTATTTAAGAATAACTCTACTCCTACTAATAGTTATTGTTATAATGTTTAGTATTATTTAGTAATAGCTCTACTACTAATAGTTATTGTCATAACAACATTTAGTTTTATTAATAGCTCTAGTACTACTAATAAGAGTTATTAGTAGCTATAATAGTAGCAGTAGAGCTATAAATTATTAATTGCTTACCAGGTACTAGACAATATACTAAGTAATTTATTTGGGTAATTTTATTAAATTTTCTCAATAACTTTATGAGATAAACACAGCCATGTTTCATTTTTTAAAAGATTATTGAGATTTTTTATACTATACAACTGACCCACTTAAATCATACATTTCAGTGTTTTGAAGTATATTCACAGAGTTGTAGAGCCATTGCTACAATCAATTTCAGAACATTTTAGCATCCAGTAAGAAACTCCATACCCATTAACAGTCATGTGTCAGTCCCCCACCTCCACTCTCACCTCCAGCTCCAAGCCACCACTAATCCAATTTTCTGTGTCTATATTTTTACCTATACTGGACATTTAATATAAATGAAATCATACAACATGTGATCTCTATGACTGGCTTCTTACACTTAGCATATTGTTTTCATGTTTTAAACATGTAGCTTATATCAGTAATTCATCCCTTTTTGTTGCCAAGTCATATGCCTTTGTATGACTATACCATATTTCATTTATCTATTAATCACTCAAATAACACTGGCTGTTTCTACTCTTAGGTTATTATAAATAATGCTGCTATAAAAAGTCATGTACAAATTTTTGTGTAGACATGTTATCATTTCTTTTAGGTATATACCTATCAGTAGAATTATTTGACCACTGTTCATCTATATTTTACCTTTTTAGGGACTTCTAGATGTTTTCCAAAGCAGCTACACCATTTCACATTCCCAGCAAAAATGCACAAGCATTCAAATTTCTCCAAATACTTGCAAACACTTCTTGTTTCTCATTTAAAAAAAAAGTTATCCTAATGTGTATGTAGTGGTATTTCATGGTGATTTCAACTTCTATTTTTCTAATAGCTAAATATGTTGAGCATCTTGTGGGGGTGGCACTTATGCCTTCTTTAGAGAATTGTGTATGGCTCATTTTTTAAATGAGTAATCTGGGCTCAGTCAGATAATATATCAATATTAGATTTCAAGCAAGGTGGGAAGGTCAAATGCTGAAAAGTCATAAGAAATTAGCTAACCAATGGATACTGAAAGATCAAAGGCAGTGAGTTTATACCTGTAAGAGCTGGCACTTAATTGTCACAAGAGAAAGGTTTTGTTACTGTGGTCATAGTCCCTAAAGTAGAAAGTTAGAAAGAACTAGGGCTCAGAGTGATGGAGAGGAGAACACACCCAGAAGTTAGGAGAATTTTCAACACCTTAGGTGTGAAAAGGAGCTCCTTTAAAAAGAGTGGAGATCAAACTTGCCCTGGAACCAATTCCAATAGAAACAATGTAGTCTTTATCAATATCTGAATTATGAAAATTGAATTAATAGTGTATGCATCAAATGCACAAATTCACCTTGATTTTCTTTACCAATGCAGCATCAATCCAGGAGGTTCTGTATGTTGAAAAATAGCATATGCTTTATTTTTTAATTTATTAATTTTTCAAATTAATAATTTTATTGTGACATTGGTTAACAAAATCTGGAAAGATTCATCTGTATATTTTAACAGTATATATAGTGTGTGTGTTCGCCTCCCATAGTTAGATTTCTTTCTGTCACCACATATTTGACCCTATTTACCCCATCAACCTTCCCCTTCCTCCCCTCCCCTACCCTCTGGTAACCACTAGTCTACTGTCCATGTTCAAAGTCTCTGTTCGTTGGACCAGTTCGTTTGTTGCTTTTAGATTTATATCTCACATATAAGTGATATCATGTGATTTTCAACTTTTTCTGCCTGGCTTATTTTGTTTAGCATGATTATCTCAAGATCCATCTATGTTGTCGCAACTGGCAGTATTTCATCTCTTCTTATGGCTGATAAATATTCAATTATATAGATGTACCAAAGCTTCTTTAGCCAGTCACCTGTCATAGGACATTTCAGTTGTTTTCATGTTCTGGCCAGGGTGAATAATGCTGCCATGAACGTCGGTATACAAATATCTTTTTGGATATGAGTTTTCAAGTCTTTGGGGTAAATACCCAGTAGAGGGATTGGCAGATGATATACTATATCAATTCTTAGTTTTTTGAGGAAATTTCATATTGGCTGTACCAATTTGCAGTTTCACTATCGGTGTGTGAGGTTTCCTTTTCTTCTGCATCCTCTCCAACATTTCTTATTACTTATGTTGATTACAGCTATTCTAACAGATTTGAGGTGGTATCGCATTCTGTTTTTATTTGCATTTCCCTAATAACTAGAGATGTTGAGCATCATTTCATATATTTGTAGGCCATTTGTATTTTCTCTAGGGAGAAGTGTCTGTTCAGGTCCTCTGCCAATTTTTTTGAATGGATTGTTTCTTTTTGTTGTTATTGAGTTATATGGGTTATTTCTATATTTTGGATATTAGGCCCTTATTGGAGGTATTGCTTGCAAATATATTTTTTTATTCAGATGGTTGTTTCTTTACATTGTTTATGGTTTCGTATACTGTGAAGAAGCTTTTTAGTTTGATGCAGTCCCATTCATTTAGTTTTACTTTTCCTACCCTTGCCTTTCAGGTCAAATACACAAAATCCTCTTTAAGTCCAAGGTCTATGAGTTTAGTTTCTATTTTTTTTCTATGCATTCTATTGTTACAGGTCATATATTCAGGTACTTAATGCATTATGAGTTAATTTTAATGTGTAGTGATAGACAACAGTCCAGTTTCATTCTTTTGCAGATGGCTTTCCAGTTTTCCTAGCACCATTTATTGAACAGGCTTTCCTCTGAATCCTCCCCTTTTCCACCATTGTTGTCTCATTTCATCCCTATGTATGCTGAACATTCATTACTATCTTGCTATAGCAAATCTCTTATTATTTTTAAGCTTATAATGCCCTGTTATTAGTAAGGATGCACTCCTCTGCTTCTGTCACCTTAATCCTAATTATGTAATTTTTTTTGCCATTTTGTTTTAGGTGAGCTAAGCCCTTTAAGTATTTCCTATGATGCAGGCCTCGTAGTGGAGAATTCCCTCAATTTTTGTATGTCTGGAAAGGTGTTTATTTATTCTTCAAATCTAAAGGAGAGCTTTGCTAAATAGTATGTTCTTGGCTGGTAGTTACTTTCATTTAATACATTGAATATTTAATTTCACTCCTTTCTGGCTTGTAAGGTTTGTGCTGAGAAGTTCAAGGATAATATAATGGGTTTCCCTTTATAAGTTACCTTCTTCTTCTCCCTGGATGCCCTGATAATTTTTTCTTTGTCATTGATTTTGTACAATGTATCTTGGTGAAGGCCTTTCTGGGTTGATATAATGGGGTCTTTTGTCAGCTTCTTGAATTCCAAGTTCCAGCTCATTTTTTTAGATTTAGGAAATTCTCATCAACTATTTTGTCTGAAAATGCTTTCTAACACTGCTCCTTTTCTTCCCTTTGAGAATGCCCATTATTCTTATTTTCTCTCCTGATGTTATCATTTATTTCTCTGTCATTATTTTTGATTCTTTGGTTTTTCCTATTTCCTTCTGATTTATTTCTAGATTTCTGTCTTTGATATCACTGATATTTTCCTCCATTTGTTCTACTCTATTTCCCAAGCTTGCTATTTCATTTTTCATCTCTTGCAGTGTGTTCTTCATCTCCAGTAATTCTATTTGGTTCTTTTTGAGGGTTTGAATCTCCTTGCTAAGGAACTCATTTTGCTTATCTAGTTGTTTTTATCAATTCCTGAAATTGTTGATATAAATTGTTTGAATCTCATTGAGTTTTTTTCAGAAGTACCATCTTAAATTCTTTGTCATTTAAGTCATATATTTTTATGTCTATGTCTGGAGATTTTTCTCTTTTTTTCTCAGATGTCTTGTAACCTTGGTAGTTCATGATGTTTCATGGACTATTTCTTTGCCTAAGCAGTAATGGAAGTGTATTCTGTTTTTTTTTTTTTCTGAAAGATTTATTATACAAAGTTCTCTCTGCAGCCTCTTGCAAAGAATTCATTTTTCTGTTGGTGTGCAGTAGGTGGCATCTAATCCTCTTTATATAAAGTCTCGATAATGCCTTTTTTTCTTATATTCAATCATGCTCACTACCCTCTGACTCATTCTCTGTCAGTGTTAGCGACAGTTTCAGTAGCATTTCTTCAAACTTCCCTATGACTCCATGGTGTCCTTTCTCAGAACACCATGTGGGACTCACTGTCTGGGTTAGGAGATGAGGGCTGCGGTTCAGCCTCACATTGTGCATCCAGTGCTGATAATAATCAACTTTTGTTTCTCTGCCATGCCCACTTCTGTGTTGTCCCTCTTTCTCTGTTTCTGATCTGATGCCTGGGCACCGTCACTGGTCACCTGAAACTTCCAGATCTCTTAGGCATGGCTGTTCAGGGAAATCGCTGCAGCTTCACTCCTCTCCCCTCCTCCTGCAGAGAGCTCAGTCTGCAAGAGGCAGCTTCTTTGTTTCTCCCAGTCTACCACCCAATTCCTGGCATTCTGATCTGTGATAGCTTTTATGCACAGATTTCATATTTTTAACTGTCAATTATCTCTTCTTTCATCTGCATTTTCAAACTTTGCCCCATAGATTATAAAGTTTTTCCATCATAAATGAACATATATTTTTAAAATCACTTTTATTTTCTGCTTCTTTTTTAAGTTACATTATCCCATATCTCTTTTTCTTTTCTATACTCAATTTATTGAAAAAGTACACATAGACCATCTCTTTTACTATGTCTCATTCACTTCTAACCTTACTGAAATCTGACTTTAACCCCACCATCCAGTTGAAGCTCATCTCTCAGTTATTTAATTAATTACCTTACTATAATTACTTAATTTCACAGTGTCCTCTATTGCCTCTTCTTTTTTCAAAATTTTCTGTTAGATCTCCTAGCTATTAATCTAATTATCTTTTTTATTTCATCTCTATATGTCTTTCTGATATGTTTTTCTACAAGTTATTATTTAATTGTTTTTAGTGGGAGACAGAATGAATACAAGTTTATACCATAAGGCAAATCTTTAAATCTTTACAAAATTAAATCATGATAATATGAGCTTGGCTAATATGTAGGTCTTTCCTACAAAAAATAGAAGTGTCTGCTTTGGTTTATTCATTAAAGAAGGATGCCTTTTCTTAATTAATGAAAGTTTTATAATGATACTCTCATTCTTAATTAGGGTTATTGATAGGACTCATTCAGTCACTAAGATATTTATTGAACACCTATGGTATGTAAGGCCCTATGGAAACACTCAGATGGCTAAGATTCAGACATGTCCTTTATGGAGACTAGAATTTAGCTGAAGTGATTGAGATAAACAATTCAGGATAAGACATAACATCAGTAAATTGGTACAATAGGAAGCCCTAGACCTTGTTCCCCTACAGAAACAGCCCCCTAACAAAAATCTGTGACCCAACAAGCCTTCATAGGAACTCCAGAAATCAGATAAGAATTCATAGTACTCCAGGCAAGCTCAAAGCCTAGAGCAGTAATTATAATGTTAAGAAAAGCCATTAAATTTCATCTATGCCAGTTCCTCCCCCAAGCTATTGTGATTGGAAGAACCCAAATGGCAGTTTATTCCTTCGAAGGGAGGGAGAAGAGTGGAATGTGTATCCAACATTTCAATTTTTGAGAGACCTGTGCAATGGACACGTATCTGTATCTCCTGACTCAAAGTGTTGATAAGGAACCAGCATGCCTGGGGTGCTGGCATGAAAACAACAAAAAATATTGCTCGGTGGTTTGATACAGTACAAGAAAACCTTCAGTATTACAGACAGACACCAAAGGGATCAAGGGAATACAAGCTCCTGAAAAATAAACGAGCAAATCTCTCTAACTAGGTAATTACATAACCTATAAAAGATGCATCCTCGGAAACGATTTGACATGCCCCCCAAATCTATGCCAGGTTAACTAGTGAAGGTATTTCCCTATATAATGCCTTTCTGTAAAGAGTGAGAGAAACGACTATATTTTCAGCAAGGAAAACAAAACAAAATTTCAAGGCACACAGCAAAATAGGAAAACAAGGTCTAATTGAAGGAACAAAATAAGTCTTCAGACCGTAAATGGAGGTATGTGCATTACCTGATCCTCAAAAAATAACCATTTTAATGTTCTAAGGAAAACAATGCCTAAAGTGAAGATATCTACAAAGAGAAAGAAAATAAAATTTAAAAATATTGGAGCTAACAGACACAATAACTGAACTGAAAAATTTACTATAGAAATTCAATCGTAGACTTGATCAAGCAGAAGAATTGGTAAACACAAAACAAGTCATTTGAAATTTTCTAGACAAAGGAGGAAAAAAACAAAGAATGGAAAAGTGTAAGGAAAGCCTGAAACTTATTCAATAGAAAAAAACAGACTTTTATACACATTATTGAATTCCCATAAGAGAAAGAAAGAGAAAAAAAGTGTATATATCTTATTTGAAGAAATAATGGGAGAAAACTCCTCAAATCTTAAAAGATAGTGGATATCCATATTCAATAAATGCAAAAGATACAACTAGGATTAACATAAAGAAGTCCACACTAAGATACACTATCAGCAAACTGTCAAATGTCAAAGACCAGAAAGAATTTTGAAATAAGTGAGAGAATATGGACTTGCCACATACAAGGGAGCCCCTATAAAAATATAAGTGAAATTCTCAACAGAAACTTTGCAGTTCAGAAGAAAATAGAATGATATATTCAAAGTGCTGAATCAAAACAAAAAATGCCCATCAAGGATACTAGATCCAGCAAAACTTCCTTCAAAAATGAAGGCTAAATAAAGACTTACCCAAATAAACAAAAGCTAAAGGAGTTCATTACCATTAGGCTTGCTTTACAGGAAATGCTAAAGGGAGTCCTTCAAATTGAAATGCAATGACACTAAGCAGCCACAGGAAAACATTTGAAATAATAAAGCTCACTACTAAAGAGAATTACATAAACAAATACAGAATACTATAATACTATAATGGTAATGCATAGAACATTTTTAATTATGGTAGGTATAGAAGTTAAAAGACAAAAGTATAAAATAAATATAACTATAAAATATGTTAATGTATTACAATTTAAAAGATGTAATTTGTGATATTAATAATATAAAGTTTGTGGGGAAAATTAGGAGTAGTAAGAAATGTAAGACTTGGACAACACTGTAGTTCAGTACACCAAATAGATATACACAGTACATTCCATATAACTCTGGCAGAATATACATTCTTCTGAAGCACACATGGAATATTTACCAGGCTAAATCAAATGTTAGGTCACAGAACAAGTGTTAGTAAATTTGATACAATGGAATTTATACCAAGTGTCTTTTTCGACCACAGAAGAATGAAATTAGAAACAAATAGCAGAAGAAAACTGAAAAAAAAATCACAAATATGTGGAAATTAATTTCAAAATTAAAATTTGAAAATATTTGGAAGTAAAAAAAAGTTAAATAGTAACATACTAAAGTTTATAGGATGCATCGTAAGCAATACCAAGGGAAGTTTTTAGTGATGAACATTATAAAGGATTTCAGATAAAAAACAAAACAACTGTACACCTCAGAGAACTAGAAAAAGAACAAAGCCCAAAGTTAGCAGAAGAATGGAGATAAAGAATGGAGATAATGAAATAGAGAATCAAAAACAATAAAATATTTTTTAAATAACAGGTTTTTCATAAATCAACAAAATGACAAATTTTATCTAGACCAAGAAAAATAGAGAAGACTTAAGTAAAATCAGAAATGAAAGGATGGTATTACAACTGATTCTATGGAAATAAAGAAAAAGATTATAAGAGGCTACTATGAACAATTATACACTAACAAATTGGATAACCTAGGAAAAGTAGGTATATTTCTAGAAATATACAACCTACCAAGACTCAATCATACAGAAATAGAAAATATGAACAAACCTATAACTAGTAAGGAGATTAAATCAATAAACAAAAAATTTTAAAAAAAGGTCCAGGAGTAAATGGCTTCACTGGAGAATTTTATCAAAAATTTCAAGAAAAAATAATGCCAATCTTTTCAAAATCTTTTAAAAATTTGAAAAGGAGGGAACACTTCCAAATTATTTCATGAGGTTATTGTGCTATGATACTGTAGGCTGATTTCCCTGAGGAATACAGATGTGAGAATCTTCAACCAAATGTTAGCAAAATATATTTAAAAGTATAATAAAAGAAACATATACCATGACTAATTCAAATGAATTCCTGGGATAAGAGAAGTTCAACATATGAAAATTAATCAATTTGATTTATCATATTAACAGAACAAAGGATAAACATCACACGATCATCTCAATAGACACAGAAAAAGCATTTGACAAAATCCAGTGCTCTTTTCTGATAAGAACACAGAACAAACTAGCAATAGAAAGATATTACTTCAATGTAATAATGATCATGTATAAAATATTTCACAGCTAACATTACACTAAAAATGGAAAACTGAAAGCTTTTCCTCTAAGTTCAAGAAGGCAAGGATTCTCATTCTCACCATTTCTATTCAGTATAGTATTGGAAGTCCTAGCCAGATAAATTAGGCAAGAAAATTATTCAAATCAGAAAGGAAGTAAAATGATCTCTGTTCATAGATGGCATTATTTTGTATGTAGAAAACCCTAATGATTCCAAAACAAAACAAGACTAAACTATAACTGTTATCTAATGAACAAATTCTGCAAAGTTGCAGAATATAAATCAAGATACAAAAATCAGTTGCATTTTTATACATAACAAAGAAAATTTCAAAAGAAAATGAAGAAAACAATCTCATATATGATAGCATTAAAAAGCATAAAATACTTAAGAATAAAATTAACTAAGGAGGTGAGACTTATACACTGAAAATAACAAAACAATGTTAAAAGAAATTAAAGACACAAATAAATGGAAGCAAGCAATCTACCAGATGTAGAGTTCAAAACACCAGTTATAAGGCTGCTCAATGATCTCAATGGAAACTTCAACAAAAACATAAAAAACATAAAAATGTATATAGAAAATATCAAAAATAACCAGTCGGAAATGAAGACTACAATAACTAAAATAAAGAATACATTAGAAGGAAACAATAGTAGAGGAAGCAGAGGATCAAAACAACAATTTAGAAGATAAAGTAGGAGAAAACACCCAATCAGAACAGTAACAAGAAAAAAGAATCCAAAAAACTTATGATAGTTTAAGGGACATCTGGGACATTAAATGTACCAACATTCTCTTTCTAGGGATACCAGAAGGAGAAGAGAGCAAGGAATTGTAAACCTATTTTAAGAAACAATGACAGAAAACTTCTCTGATCTGATGAAAGGAAATAGACATACAAGCCCAGGAATCACAGATAGTCCCAATCGAGATGAACCCAAAGGGGCTCATATCAAGACATATCATCATTAAAATGCCAAAGGTTAAATATAAAGAGAGAATCTTAAAAGCAGCAAGAGAAAAGCAAATAGTTACCAACAAGGGAGTTCCTGTAAGACAGCCAGCTGATTTCTCAACAGAAATTTTACAGGCCAGAAAAGATAAGCACAAAATATTAAAAGTGATGCAAAGGAAGGACCTACAATTAAGAGTACTCTACTCAGCAAAGCTGTCATTTAGAATTGAAGGACAGATAAAGAACTTCCCAAACAACAAAAAGCTAAAGGAATTCGTCATTACTAAGCCAGCATTATGGAAATGTTGGAAAGACTTCTTTAAGAAAAAAAAAAAAATATATATATATATATATATATATATATATATATATATATATATATATAACAAAATATGGATTATAAACTGGCAATAACTACATATCTACAATGACTTAAAATAAAAAAGGATTATATGCTCCAATCAAAAGAGTGGGTGATGAATGGATAAGAAACAAGTCCCATACATATGCCATCTATAAGTGACTCACGTTGGATCAAAAGACACACGCAGACTGAAAGTAAAGTGATGATAAAAGATATTTCAGAAAAAAATGGAAATGAAAAAAAAATCTGAAGCAGCAATACTTATTCCAGACAAAATAGAACTTAAATCAAAGGCTATACCAAGAGACAAAGAAGGACTCAGCAATCTCACTTCTGGGTATTTATCCAAAAAAAATTCAAAATACTACTTTGAAAGTGCATATGCTTCCATATGTTCATTGTAGCATTATTTACAATAGCCAAATTATGGAGGCAACTTGCATTTCCATCAAAGGATAAAATGATAAAGAAGAGGTGGCACATACATGCAGGAAAATATTACTCACCCATAAAAAAATGAAATCTTGTCATTTGCAACAACATGGATGGACCTAGAGGGCATTGTTCTGAATAGAATAAGTCAGACAGAGAAAGATGAATGCCATATGATTTCACTTACATGTGGAATTTAAGGAACAAAATAAGCAAGCATAGTAGAAACAAACTCATCGATACAGAGAACATTTTTATGGTTGCGAGATGTGAGAGGAGTTGGGAGTGAGTTAAAAGTGGGAAGAAGTTAAGAAGTACAATTTGGTAGCTACAAAATAGTCACAGGGATGTAAAATGTAGCAAATATTTAATAACATTTTAATAATTATATGTGGTATCAGATTGGTACTTGATTTATCTGGATGATCAATTCAAAAGTTACATAAATGTGTAATCACTAAGTTGTACATGTACATACAGTGTACATATAATATTGCATGCCAACTATAATTCAAAAATAAAAATACTAAATAGTTTTTAAAAACTGATTTTTGGATGAGGAAAAGGTAGTCTCTTCAACAAATGTGCTGGTAAACTGGATATCCACATGCAAAAGAATGAAATTTATCTCTTTCCCTACAAAATATACAAAAATTAACTTAAACTGAATTAAAGAGTTAAATGTTAGGCCTAAAACTATAAAACTCCTAAAAGAAAACATAGGAGAAAGCTTCAAAACATTGGCCTTGGAAATAATTCCTTGGATATGGCACCAAAAGATAGACAACAAAAGTAAAAATAGACAAGTGGGACATAAATTAAACTTTCTGCAAAGCAAAGGAAATGATGAATAGAGTGATGAGGCAACCTACAGAATGAAGAAAATATTTGCCAATTATATTTGACAAGGAATTATTACTCCAAATATATGGGGAATTCCTACAACTCAAAAACTACAACAAAAACCAGATTTAAAGTTTTGAAAAAAAAAGTTGAATAGATATTTATCCAAAGAAAATATAGGAATGGTCAAGAGGTATATGAAAAGATGCTCAATATTACTAATCATCAGGGAAATGCAAGTCAAAACCCTAATGGAGTATCACCTCACACCTATTATTTAAAAACAAACAAACAAACAAGTGCTGTTAAAGATATGAATAAATCCTACCCTTATACACAGTTGGTAGAGATGTAAAATGGTGCAGCTACTCTGAGAAATGGCAAGAATGTTTCTCAAAAAATTAAAGATAGAACTGCCATTTGATCCAGCAATCCCACTTCTGAGAATTTATCTAAAATAATTGAAATAAGTATCTTGAAGAAATATTTGCACTTTCATATTCATTGCAGCATTATTCATAATAGCTAAGATATGGAAACAACCTAAAAGTCTATCAACAGATAACCAGATAAAGAAAATGTGGTGTATTCATACAACGGAATATTATTAAGTCTTAAATGAAAAAAGAAGGATAGCTCTCCTGCCATATGCTACAGCATAGATGAATCTGAGGATATTATGTTAAGTGAAATAGACCAGTCACAGAAATATAAATACTGCATGATTGCAATTACATGCAGTATCTAAAGTAGTCAAACTCTTAGGAGCAGATAGTAGAATGGTGATCACCACTGTATCACAGTGACTTAACATAATAAAAGCTTTCTTTTTGCTAACACAAATTTTAGCTGTGTGTCCAGGTCACTTTCCATTATAGTGGTTTCACCCTCACCTAGAGTAGTGACCATTTTGATTCCAGAACAGAAAGTAGTGTACATTATTTCCAAACATATTTTATTGTCTAGAGTTCAGCTATATTGCCATCCTAATTTCAAGGCTGACTGCAGAATTGGAGGTACACAAGGAACATAAGGTGAGCACTCATTGTCCCCACATTAGTCATCTAGTCCTATACAATGTAAGGATATCTCTGGGAGCATTTCCAAAACAGGATCATCTAGACAAAGTGAGTTCAATGACAATAGAGAACTCTGTCTCCACAAGGCAGGCTTTTCGACTATTCTATAATTTAATTCACCAGAATTAAATTTATTATGCTGAACCATGCTCTCACATTTAAAATAAGACAAAATAAATATATTTTTGTCTATTAAACTCTTCAAATATTTGAATAAAGTAGATACGCCAGCATCTTATCTTCCCTAGGATAAGTATTTCCAGTTTTCAATAAATTCTTACAGGATTTTTACACTATTTTGACTATCCTTTTTTTGGAAATATTGTAATGAAAGGTGTCAGGGTATTTCTTAAAAAAAATAGGGCACAGGATACTGACTTCCTCTAATCCGGTCATTATGTAAAATTAGATCATCTGTTTGAAAGCATGTTTCACAGTGTAGAGCAGAATTCTCATGGAAGGTACTATTATTATTACAGATGTATCTTGAGATTGTGTGAGCTTATTCAGCAGGCACATAAAATTATTGGACAATATTTTAAACTTGTGGTCAGCTAAATAGCCAAATCTTTTTCACAGGAATCACTATGTGAAAGAGCCCCATGATCATTTGTGCCGTGGTCAGTGATAAATGTTTCACTCATTTTTGTCTTTGAGAAAATAGTCTTAATAGTGCTTAGATTTCCTGGACTGACTACCAATTTAAAAATTTTGACAAGTTTTGGGTCCACACAAACTACTTTGAAAAGACCAAATTCAGTCTTATTTTTTTAAAAGCACAAATGCAGTTACTGAAGCATCTTTTTTTTAAATTTTTGGATCTTTGGAAACATGACAGAGTAAGAGATGTCTCCAGAACTCTCCTCTTGAAACAACAATAAGTTGACATCTAAAATAAAAAAAAAAAAACATTCAAACTACACACCAGTATGTCTGAGTGTGGAATCTGCACATAAGAGCTACCACAGATCAGAACCCTGGATGTGGGCAGTGGACTGAGAGGAGGAGGAAGAGGGAAAGGGGAGGTGAGTTCCCTGAACATTCCCTGCCTGGGAAAGCTGTGAGTTCCTTGCTGCCGGCCAGCAGCAGGGCCTAGTCATCATGTCAAAAGGCAGAGAAGCAGGACAGCAGGAAAAAAAAGTTGATTTTTACTAGCCGTGGTTGCAAAACCAAGGCTGAGCTGCAGCCAGCATTAGCCAAGCCAGAGGGCCCCTCTCTCCATACCTTCCGTGACAGAACACCCTGGACCCCAGGGGAATCTGAGCAAATGCTACCAAAATTGTTGCTAGCACTGATAGGGACTGAAACTGAGGGTACTGAGCATGATTAAATATCTATCAGAAATTAAAAAGGAATTTTATAGCTTTATATAAAGCAAGGATCCAAAAAATGTAGATGCTACCTACTGGAAACAAACAAAAAAAAAAGTTCTTTCTTTGCAGCAGGCTAAAAATAGAACTTTACATAATAAATCTATTTTCTGGGGGGAGGGAAGCAGAATACACTTCTATTAATGCTCAAGGGGAGAAATAGTCCATTAAACACCATGAACAACCAAGGTGACAAGGCATCTCAGAAGAAAGGGAAAAATCGCCAGAAAATAAGTTTACAGACATAGAAATATGCAACTTAAAAGACAGAGAATTCAGGATGGCACTTCTCAAAAACCTCAGTGAGTTCCAAAATGAGTCATATCAATAATTTCAGGAATTGAAAAAACAACTAGATGAGCAGAGCAAGGAGATTGAAACCCTTGGAAAGAATCAAACAAAAATTCTGGAGATAAAAAACACACTGCAAGGCTTGAAAAATGAAATAGCAAGCTTGAGAAACAGAGTCAATCAAGTGGAGGAAAGGATCAGTGACATTAAAGACAGAAACCTATAAATAAATCAGAAGGAAGAAGAGAGAAACCAAAGAATGAAAAATAAATTCAAGAACTAGCTGAAACCATCAGAAGGGGAAACATAAGAACAGTGGGCATTATTAAAAGTGAGGGAAAGGAGCAGGGACTAGAAAATATTTTCAGACAAATAGTGGACAAGAATTTCTCAAATCTAAAGAATGAGCTGGGGCTTGGAATTGAAGAAGTCCACAGAACACCCAATTATCTCAACCCAAAAAAGCCTTCACCAAGACACATTGTATTAAAGTTATCAAAAATCAACTACAAAGACAGAATTCTCAGAGCAGCCAGGAAGAAGAAGACTGTAACTTACAAAGGAAAACCAATTAGATTATCCTTGGATTTCTCAGTGTGGAATTCACAAACCAGAAAGGAATGGAATCAAATATTCAAACTTTAAGTGAAAGGAGCTACCAATCTAGAATAATGTATCCAGCTAAGCTCTCCTTTAGACATGAAGGAGAAATTAAGACCTTTAAAAATATATACAAATTGAGGGAATTCTCCACTCTGAAGCCTAAACTACAAGAAATACTGAAAGAGGTGAGTTCGCCTAAAAAAATGACAATAAAAAAACATAATTAGGAGTAAAGTGACTATCATGCAAACAGAAACAGAGGAGGATCCAAATTTGTAAAGCAGAATGGAAACAGGGCATGCACAGAAGAAAATGAACAAGTGTATGTGTGTGTGTGTATACACACGCACACACACACATACATACATACATATACATATATACATATACACATATATATAACTATCATTTACATATTCATAATGGTAACCACACATCAAAGATTCAGAACTAAAGTATATAACACAAAACAAGAAAAACCAAAGGTAAAACCCATAAAAGCCAACCAAAATAAAGAAACCAGAAACACAAGGACAAGGAAGCAATGGAAACACTAAGCTACCAGAAAGCAAAAAATAAAGTGGCTATAAGAAGACCTTATATTTTAATAATCACCCTAAATGTAAGTGGAATGAAATCACCAATAAAAACATAGAGTAGAAGATTGGATCAGAAAACAAAACCCAACCATAAGCTGCCTCCAGGAGACACATCTCAGCTCCAAAGACAAATACAGACTCAAAGTGACAGGATGGAAAATGATATTTCAAGCAAATAGCATTCAGAGAAATGTGGGAGTAGTGCTACTAATATCAGAAATAGACTTCAAAATAAAAAAGTGAAAGAAAGACTGAGGGACACTTCATAATGATAAAGGGAATCATGCACCAAGAAGACAAAACACGTATTACTATCTATGCTCCCAATCAGTTAGCCCCGAAATATGTAAATAAATTACTAAAAGAACTAAAGGAAGAAACAGACCAAAACACTATCATAGTAGGGGACTTAAGTACCCAAAACACTACTGTGGTAGGGGACTTAAGTCAGATAAGAACAGATCATCCACACAGGAAATCAATAGGTAAGTAACTCCTTAAATGACACGTTAGAATAACTGGACATAATTGAAATTGACATAGCGTTCCATCCCAAAACAGTTACTTATACATTCTTGTCTAGTGCACCTGAAACATTCTAAAGGATTGACCACATACTGGGACACAGAGGTAGCCTCAACAAATATAAGAGGTTTGAAATCATACCAACCATATTCCTGGATCATAATGCTTTGAGACTAGAGATCACCTGCAAAAAGAAATCAGAAAAACCCACAAATACATGGAGATTAAATAGCATGTTACTGAAGAATAACTGTGTCAGAGAAGAAATAAAAAGAGAGTTTAACAGATATACAGAAGTGAATGATAATAGTAGTCAACACTTTTGGAACATGACAGAAGCGGTCATAAGAGGGAAGTTCATATCATTACAGGCCTATCTTCAAAAACAAGAATGAGCCCAAATAAACAACCTAACACTTCACTTTAAAACACTAGAGAAGGAAGAACAAACTAAGCCTAAAGTCAGCAAAAGGAAAGAAATAATCAAAATTAGACCATAAATAAATGAAATTGAAAACAAATAAACAAAACAATAGAAAAAATAAATGCAACAAAGAGCTGGTTCTTTGAGAAGGTTAATAAAATTGAGAAACCCCTGGTTAAACTCATTAAAGAAAATAAAGGACACAAATAAACAAAATCAGGGAAGAAAGAGGGGAAATTATGACATATCACAGAAATACAAAGGATCATGCAAGAATACTATGAAAAATTATATAACACCAAATTTAATAACCTAGAAGAAATGGAACAGTACTTAGAGAAATACAACCTTCCTAAACTAAATCAAGAACTAGAAAATCTAAATAGACCAATCAGAAGTATGGAAATTGAAACAATCATCAAAAACCTACTAAAATGTCAAAGTCCAGGACCAGATGGCTTCACCAGGGAATTCTACCAAACATTCAAAGATTTAATACCAATTCTCCTCAAACTCTTCCAAAAAACCAAATAGGAGGCAATACTTTCCAACTCATTTTATGAGGCCAATATTACCCTGATAACAAAACCTGGTAAAGATAACACACACACACATACAAACCCTACAGACCAATATCTGCAATGAAGAAAGAGAGAAAAACCCTAAATATGATAATAGCAAACTGAATACAGCAACATATTAAAGAGCTTATACACCACAATCAAGTGGACTTCATCCCAGAGGAAAAGGGATGGTTCAAATTATGCAAATTGATTCATGTGATACACCACATGAGGAAATTAAAAAAAACAGGAATCATATGATCATATTAGTAGATGCAAAAAAGTCTTTGACAAAATACAGCATCCATTTATGATCAAAACACTTAACAGAATTGGTTTAGAAGGAAAGTACCTTAACATAATAAAAGCCATATATGCCAAACCCTTAACCAACATTATACTTAATGGTGAAAAACTAAAAACCTTCCATCTAAGATCAGAAACAAGGCAAGGCTGTACACTATCACCACTGTTATTCAATATAATATTGGAAGTCCTAGTGAGTATAATCATACAGGAGAAAGATATAAAAGGCCTCAGAATAGAAAATGAAGAAATCAAACTGTAACTATTTACAGAAGACATGATTCTCTATATAGGAAACTCTAGAGTCCACAAGAACACTACTAGAAAGAGTAAACAAATAAAATAAAGTCTCTGGATACAAAACAGACATTCGAATATCCATAGTGTTCTTATACTCTAATAATGAAGTGTCAGAAATGAAGTGGAAAAAATAATTCCTTTTGCAATTGCAACAAAAAAATAAAATTTCTAGGAAAAAATTTAAGAAAAGATATGAAGGATCTATATAATGAAAACTACAAGACCCTATTAAAAGAAATCAAAGAATACAAAAAGAAATAGAAATATAAGACCTTATTACCTGAAACATTGTATAGATTAGATGCAATCCACATCAAAATCTCATTGGCATTTTAAAGAAATAGAACAAAAAAAAATCAGATTTCTATGGAAGAACAAAAGACTCTGAATTGCCAAAGGCATCCTGAGAATAAAAAATCAGGCTGGAGGCATCACTCTGGTCGACTTCAGATTATACTACAAATTGACAGTAATCAAAATGGCATGGAATTTACAGCAAAACAGACACACAGACCAGTGGAACAGAATTGAGAAATTGAGAGTCCAGAAGTAATATATATATATATATATATATATATATATATATATATATATATATATATATATTCAAAGGATTTTTGACAAAAAAGGCAAAAATATACAATGGAGAATGGAAAGCCTTGTAAATAAATGGTGCTGGGAAAACTGGAAAGCCACCTGCAAAAGAATGAAACTAGACTGTTGTCTATCACCACACACCAAAAGTAACTCAAAATGTATTAAGGACCTGAATATAAAACCTGAAACAATAAAATGCATAGAAGTAAACATAGGAACTAAACTCACGGATCTTGGACTTAAAGAGGATTTAATGAATTTCACCTCAAAAGCAAAGGAAGTAAAAACTAAAATAAATGAATGGGACTACATCAAACTAAAAAGTTTCTGCTCAGCAAAAGAAATTGTTAACGAGGTAAAGAGACAACCATCTGAATGGGAAAATATATTTGCAAGCAACACCTCCGGTAAGGGCCTAATATCCAAAATATAGAAAGAACTCATATAACTCAATAAAAACAACAACAAAAATAATGCAATCGAAAAATTGGCAGAAGACATGAACAGACACTTCTCCCTAGAGGACATAGAAATGGCTAACAAATGTTTGAAAAAATGCTCAAAATTACTAGCTATTAGGGAAATGCAAATCAAAACTACAATGAGTTACCACCTCACACCTGTTAGAATCAACAGGACAATACCAAACGTTGGAGAGGATTCAGAAAGAAAGGAACCCTCATACACTGCTGGTGGGACTGCAAATTGGTACATCCACTATGGAAAACAGTATGGAGGTTCCTCAAAGGACTATGAATTGATCTATATGATCCACAATCCCTCTACGGGGTGTTTGCCCATAGACTTGAAAACCCATATCCAAAAAGTTATTTGTACACCGATGTTCATAGCAGTATTATTCACCATGACCAGGGCATGGAAGTAACTGAAGTGTCCTATGATAGATGATTGGCTAAAGAAGCTGTATATATGTGTTACATATATACAATGGAATATTACTCACTCATAAGTAGAGATGAAATACTCCCATTTGTGACAACATAGATGGACCTCAAGTTAATTATGCTAAGTGAAATAAGCCGGACAGAAAAAGTTGAAAATCACATGATATCACTTGTATGTGAGATATAAACCTAAAAGCAATAAGTGAACAGAACAAAGAAACAGAGATTCATAGACATGAACTATAGACTAGTGGTTACTAGAGAGAAGGGAGTGGGGAAAGAAGGGTAGGTAGACGGTTAAAGGAGGACAAATATAAAGGTATAGAGGGAGCATGAAGTGCCTAAGGGGATCAAATACATGGTAGCTGAAGGAAACTGGACTTTGGGTGGTAAACACACAATAGAATATACAAATGTCAAATTATAATGTACACCTGAAAATTATATAATTGAATTAACCAATATTACCGCAATAAACTTAATAAAAAATAAATAAAAATTTATCTACATGACAACAAATACCTGATTTAAGTCCCCCTTTATCCACTTGTGACATCAGAGTGCGAAAGTTCTTAAACTTTTTTTTTCTTCTTTAGTAGGTATTAGTTTTGTTTTTATTAACTGCCTCCTGTGGTCAAGATCTGCATATTTTCTTGGAATTTGCAAACAGCATGCCCAATTTAAATTATATAGAAGTTCAGAAACCATAAATATTAGCAGCCTTGAAATCTCCTGATTAGTATACCTTTTCCACTATATTCTTCTCCCTCTCTCTAATGTTCTAGATCATTAATTTATCAAGACTATAAGCCAGAGCGATCTAGTAAGTCCATAATAAAAGGATCAGATATTTTTTAATCCTGTCTTTTTTATTGCTTAGTCTATTTGTACTTCTCCATAGGGAATGTAATGGTATTTTCAAATATTATGCTTTTGAAATAGTTCCCAGTGAATTCATTGGAATGCTTTAGTCACTGAAAGGCACTACATTATGTAATATTTGAAGTATATTAACTCTCTTCAGTCTTGGTATACCAGAATTTCCAGTCATTTTAACAAAAAAAAAAGGAAAAAAGGAATCAGTTTCCATATTGAATAGTGAAAAATAGATTGCAGTTTTGACTGAACCTAAAAACCTCAAAATATCTCTCTGAGTATTTACCACAAGAATTGTGGTGCATCCTATGTAGGTACATCCTATGTAGCGGACTGATACATTTTACTAAGACATACCTGCCCCTTAGCCTTATGACCTGTACTAATTTCCTTGGTCTGCTGTAACAAAGTGCCACATATCAGCTCGCTTTGTGTGTGTATCTTTATTTTCTCTTTAATTAAAAAAAATTTCAATTACAGTTGACATTTAATGTCATGTTATTTTTAGGTATACAGCATAGTGGTTAAATACTTATATAATTTACAAAGTGATCCCCCAATAAGTCTAGTGCCCACCTGATGCCCATACATAGTTATTACAATATTATTGATTAAAACAATAGAAATTTATTCTCTCATAGTTCCAGAGACTAGATGTCTGAAACCAAGGTGTCAACAGTATTGGTTCCTTCTGGAGACTGCAAGAGAATCTATTTTGTGTCTCCCAGCTTTTGGAAGATACCAGTAGTGTTTCATGTTTCTTGGCTTGTAGATGCATCACTCCACTGTCTATCTGTCATGAAATGCTGTTCTCTCACTGTCTCTGTCTCTTTTTGTCTTTAAATTTCCCTCTTCTAATAAGCGCACCAGTGATTGGATTATAGATCTCACCTTACTCCTGTATAACCTTTTCCCAACTTTACAAAGACCCTATTTTTAAATAAGGCCACATTCACTGGTACTGGAGATGAGGTACATAACTTTCTGGGGACACAGTTCAATCTATAACATGGCACCTACTTACATTGAAATCAATATGACAGTGAACATCTGAATGAGAAGTAAAATCTTCAGTCCCAAGGTGAGAAGTTTGCTGTACTAAAATCTGAACATTCAAAAAAGTGCACATTTGAGTTTTTTATATTATTGGTGGCTTCTAGAAAAATTACACTATTAGACAAATATGTAGGCAGATCTCTTGAAGATATTAAAAGAGAAGTATTCTCTGAAAATAAGTGGTGACCTCAGCGGAATCTTTAAGTCTAGCTTACCAAGTCTTGAAGAGGAAATCCTTGTGTATATATAAAGCTACTTTTAAAAGTGGACCTCATTTGAAGTTTTTCATTTTTTTTTCTACCTGTCTTAGGGCCATAAGGGCTTACTCATTTTAGCTGTGTTTGTATTTATGGAGTGATATAAGTTTATAGATAAGAAACAATTGAATACAAATATTTCATTGTAACATAGCAGAGAAGAGAGCAAACTCTGGCCAACTTACTCTTAAGGGTATGTGTACATATGAGAGAAGTTGTATAGCAAACAAGTGCAATTCCAGGGTTATGTTTTTTCTAATCTTAACCACAAAATGGTGGGAAAAAATGGGTATTTTGAGAAATTGAGTAAAATAGCAGACACTTCTCTTGTTTTTCTGTAAGTAAAATATAGTAAATTATAAACTAAATTTCTAGGTTTTTGCTTATTTCTGTGTATCACTGGGATTTACTTCAGTCTAATCATATGATGCAACCTGGGTCTTCCATCTAGCAATATCTGGCACTGTAGATGCCATGTGTTGTCAGTGTAGACAGTAGGCAGTTCAGACAGTAGATGATCAAAAAATACTGAATAAATAAATGGTCTGGTAAAAAAGGTGTAGCATTCACTTCTGTTGTAATCTATAGATCTTTTAGTACCAGTATGGTCATATGGGATGATTTAATTTTGTTCTGTCTGGAGCCATAAAATAACTTCTTACCTAAGGATGCTTTTTCATGTCCACAAACATGTCTTTTGCTGATTTATTCTAATTTGCATAGATTTTAATTAGTACTCCATATGAATAGGTAACTTAAGTGAAGGTTTATTAGATTCAACTCACTCAGCTAAAAGTTATTGATTGCTATTGATGTATAGGCACTGTTCAAAAACACTGTGGATATAATACAGATATGGTTTCTTTTCTCATGGCTATTATTGTCTAATGGGTGTGACAGAGATTAAGTAAGTAAACATACTGTTTTACAAGAATATAGAATTACAAATTGTGATTGTTATGGATGGGAAGAAGAGAGTTCTATGAGAGAACATTAATTAGGTTGTGGATGGGTAGAAATGCATGGTTTCAGAAATTTTAGAAACTGTGATTTAAAAGATATGAAGAAAATACATTGAAAATTGAGGAGGATGTGTTTTATGCAAAGGGAATTGCATGTTTTAGGATCCTAAAAAAGAGAAAAAGTTGGAAATATTTGAGAGACTTAAATCTGTTATAGCTAGAACATTGTAATCTGTGGAAATGGAAGTAAGGATGACAAAAAAGTGACATCAGAAGAATATGGAATTGTCACATCACGTAGAACTTCATAGGAGTGTTCTAATCAAATAAGTATTATGTTGTCATTCATATATGTGCATGTATTATATATAATATATTATTTTTTGAAATAATTTTTAGACTTACAGAAGTGTTGCAGAAATAGCAGAGTTCCTGTATACCCTTCACCCAGCTTCTGTTCATGAAGACTCTAGTTAAAAGACTATTGTAGTATTTTAAGCAAATGATGAAGGTGACACAGAATAAGCCATTGATGGAGGTGAGATAAATAGCACTTCCCTCAAATTAACCTACTATATTTCAGACACTGTGTTTAGTGCTGGAAATACAGTAATGAGCAAGGGATACACGGTTCTTGTCTTCAAGATTCTTATAGTCTAATGGACTTGAAGATATATCAGACATGGGATGATGAGAGAGTAGTGTAATGAAAGTCTTTCAAGTTTCAGACTTGAAAAATTGAGTGAGGAAAGATGTCATTTACTGAAGTGGGCATTTCAATTATCTATTGTTCTAAACAACCAATTCCCCAAAATTTAACTGCTTAAAAACAATCATTCATTATATCTTATAATGCTGAGAATTGCTGGGTGGTTTTGCTGCTGCACATGATTTTGGCTGTGGTCATTTATGCAGTTGCATTCAGTTGAGAGCTTGGCTAAGCCTGGAACACTCATCATGGCCTCACTCATATTTCTGGGGCCTTGGTGCTAGCACTTGTTAGAAGCACCTTATTTATCCTCTATATGGATTCTTTTTTCACATATTTTATTATTCACTCATTTAGTTCAACTTCTTAGTGACTCTCTTCTAAGGCAAGCAAAGATACCAGGGCTCTTAAAAAATAGTCTTGTAGTGGGCATCATTTTCACCATATTTTGTTGGTAAAAGCATGTTACAAGGCAACCCCAAATTCAGGAATAAGGGAAATCTATTCTACCTATCAAAAGAAGAAACTACATGTACTTAATTTCTGATGGCAATCTTTGGAAAATACTGTTGTGGAAAAGTCTGGAAGGAAATTTGGATTATAAATCACAAGATAAAATGAGAGGTCAGGATATTAGATGTAGAGGTCCTAAGAGAGCTTCTGATCTAATATCATTGTTTTTCACATGAGTAAATTCAAGCCCAGAGAAGAAAAGTGATACTAAGGTTCTCCAACTGATTTGTAGATGAAATCTGAGGTACAGTTATCCCATGTTAGGCAGTGTTTTTTTACACCACACTCCTGCTTTCTCTTTATATAACAAAATATGATCTGCTCTTGGATTTCTCTCTTTTTTGATATTTTAAAGCTAACATTTGAAGGAAACATAACTTATTTACCAGACTTCCTCATGAGTAGAAAAATAAGTAAATTGAACATTGTCTTAGGAAACCAAGAAAGAAATTGGGTTCTGGCACTGTTTTATTTCTTTTACCTATATCCCAAATGGATTCATGTTGTCCTTACTCTATTTGTCAAGAGAAGATTTATTTGAATTTTAATGCCTCATATATTCTGTAAATTATAAATATCAACATTTGACTCTATTGTTTTAATCTTTTCAACAGTGTATAATATTCAGTGTCTGCCTATTACATCTTTTATTATTTACAGCATCAGTGAATGGTGAAAAAGAGATAAAATGACCATCAAATCAAAATATAAAATACTGAGAAGATCAAAATAATGTAAGATGAGACTTCTTTTCAAAGCATGGATTACTAAGGATAAGTCTGTCTGATAACTTTCACCTTTACCACTCTCTGCTACTATATACACACAATAGGAACATCTGATTTAAAGACAATGCATGTGATAATGATGTAGAATGCAGAAATAAACAATGTGATAACTAAAATTGCACTAATTTTGTAGTTTATTTGAGAAGGAATTTTACTACATATGGGCATTCTCTAGATTCATTTCAAAAACAGGGTTGATGGTTCTGTATTTATCAAATTTAGTCTTGAAAACTTCTTATGAATCTATAATTATTTCAATTTTCTAAAATTTTAATTAAAAATTTAATTTTAATTCATTTTAATGTTAATATTGAAAAACTAGAGTGACCTCAGAAACATAGCAAAGTGAGAAATGTCCCAAGATCATTCTCCTGGAAACAATAATAAGTGGAACATCTAAAACTCAAATAAAAACACCCAAACAGCACATCTGAGTGTGGGATCTGCTCATAAGGGCTACCATAGGTTAGAATCTCAGCTGTTGGGCAATGGACTGGGAGAAACAAAGAAGCTGCCTCTCACAGCTGTAGCTCCCTCTAGGAGGGCAGGGAAGAGAAAAGATGAGGCAAGTTCTCTGTACAAACATGGCTGGGAGAGCTGGGAGCTCAACATGGCCAATGGCAATGCCCAGTCATCAGGACAGAAAGCAAAGTGTGGGCAGCAGAGAAGTGGGGATGGAAGAAACAACAGATGATTTTTACCAGCTGCGGTTGCAAAACCAAGGCTGAGCCACAACCGCATTCCCCAAGCCAGAGGGACCCTCCCCACCCATATATCTAAGACTGAACACCGTGGGGCCCAAGGCGAATCTGAGCAAAAGCTACTGAAACAGTCACTAACACTGACAAGGACTGAGACTGAGAGTAGCGAGAGTGATTTAAAAACTATAAGAAAAAAAAGGCATTATTAAAACTTTATATAAAGCAGGGATCCAAGTGGCTTAGACTCCACCTACTGGAAACCAAAAGAAAAGCACCTTTGCAACAAGCTAAAGAGAAGACTTTACAAAATAAATCTTCTTTCTGGAAAACCAACAGAATACACTTGCATTAATGTCCAGGAGGAGAAATAGTCATTAAACACCATGAACAACCAAGGTGAAAAGGCATCTCAGAAAGAAAGAGAAAAATCTCCAGAAAATAAGCTTATAGACATAGAAATATGCGACTTAAATGACAGAGAATTCAGGATGGTACTTCTGAAAAAACTCAGTGAGTTACAAAAAGAGTCATATCACCAATTGCAGAAATTAAAGAAACAACTAGATGAGCAGAATGAGTTCTTTAGCAAGGAGGTTGTAACTCTCAAAAAGAACAAAATAGATCTTCTGAAGATAAACGCACACACACACACACACTGCAAGAATTGAAAAATGAAATAGCAAGCTTGGGAAATAGAGTCGACCAAAAGGAGGAAAGGACGAGTGATATCAAAGACAGAAATCTAGAAATAAATCAGAAGGAAGAAGAGAGAAAACAAAGAATAAAAAATAATGAAAGAGGAATACAAGAACTAGCTGATGCCATCATAAGAGAAAACATAAGAATAATGGGCATTCTTAATGGGGATGAAAAGAAACAGGGATTAGAAAGCATTTCAGACAAATAGTTTATGAGAATTTCCCAAATCTAAGGAATGAGCTGGAGCTTGAAATTCAAGAAGTCAACAGAACATCTAATTATCTCAACTCATAAAGGCCTTCATCAAGACACATTGTATTAAAATTATCAAAAATCAACAACAAAAACAGAATTCTCAGAGCAGCCAGGGAGAAGAAAATGATAACTTATAAAGGGAAACCCATTAGATTGTGGTCAGACTTCTCAGCACAAACCTTACAAGCCAGAAAGGAGTGAAATCAAATATCCAAACTATTAAATGAAAGGAACTACCAGCCAAGAATAATGTATCCAGCTAAGCTCTCCTTTAAATATGAAGTAGATATAAAGACCTTTCCAGACATGCAAAAATTGAGAGAATTCTCTACTACAAGGCCTGCACTACAGGAAATACTGAAAGGAGTCGACTTACCAAATACAAAATGGCAACAACAACAACAAAAATACACATAGGAATAAGGTGACTATCAGGCAAATAAAAGCAGAGAAGTGCAACCCTTACTATGAACAGGGCATTATAAGCTTAAACATTAAGAAGAAATTTGCTATAGCAAGAAAGTAATGAATGTTCAGCATACATAGGGATAAATTGAGACAGCAATGACTGAAAATGAGAAGATTCAAAGATTCAAATTCTCAAAGAAAAATGGAGATAAGGCATGTGCAGAAGAAAATGGATGACTGTATGTGTACAACTATTCTTTTCATTTTCATAATGGTAACCACAAACCAAAGATTCATAACTGATGTATATAACATGAAACAAGAAGAACCACTGGCAAAACCCACAAAACCAACCAAAATAAAGAATCCAGAAACACAAGCACAAAGAAGCAATGGAAACAGCTACCAGAAAACAAAAGATAAAATGACTATAAGAAGACCTCATGTTACAATAATCACACTAAATGTAAATGAACTGAACTCACCAATAAAGAGGCAGAGAGTTTCAGAATGGATCGAAAAACAAAACCCAACCATATGCTGCTTCCAGGAGGTACATCTCAGTTCCAAAGAGAAATATATACTCAAGGTGAAAGGGTAGAAAATGGTATTTCAAGCAAATGGAATTCAGAGAAAAGTGGTAGTACTAATATTAGAAGAAATAGACTTCAAAATAAAAAAGGTAAAGAATGATACCGAGGGACACTTCAATTGATAAAATAAATCATGCACCAAGAAGATAGAACACTTATTAATATCTATGCTCTCAATCAAAGAGCCCAGAAATATGTAAAGCAATTACTGACAGAACTAAAGGGAGAAACAGACCAAAACACTATCATAGTAGAAAACCTAAATACACCACTGTCAGATATGGACACATTATCCAAACAGAAAATCAGTAGGTAACTAACATCCTTAAATGGCACATTAGACCAACTGAACATAATTGACATATAGAGAGCCTTTCATCTCTAAACAGCTGCTTATATATTCTTCTCTAGTGCACTTGGAACATTCTCAAGGATTGAGCATATACTAGGACAAAGAGTGATATTCAACAAATATAAGAGGTTTAAAATCATACCAACCATATCCAATGATCATAATGCTTTGAAACTAGAGATCACCTGCAAAACAACAGCAGGAAGCTGCAAATACATGGAGATTAAACAACATGCTATGGAAGAATAACTGGGTCAGAAAAGAAGTAAAGAGAAAGATCAAGGGATATATAGAAACAAATGGTAATAATAGTACAATATATCAAAACTTTTGGGACACAGCAAAAGCAGTCATAAGAGGAAAATTCATATCATTACAGGATTATCTCCAAAAACAAGAACCAGCCCAAATGAATAACCTAATGCTACATCTTTAAAAAAACTATAAAAAGAACAAATGAAGCCTAAACTCAGCAGAAGGAAAGAAATAATCAAAATTCGAGCAGAAATGAATGAAATTGAAAAAAATTGAAAAAATAAAAAGAACAAAGAACTGGTTATTTGAGAACATTACTAAAAATGACAAACCAGTGGCTAGACTCACTAAAGAAAAAAGAGGAAGGACACACATAAAACTAGTGATGAGAGGAAATGATGACAGACACTGCAGAAATACAAAGGATCATACAAGAGTACTATGAAAAGTATATAACACCAAATTTAATAACCTAGGAGAAATGAACCAGTACTTAGAGAAATACAACCTTCCTAGACTGAATTAAGAAGAACTGAAACATCTAAATAGACCAATCAGCAGTACGGAAATTGAAATAATCGTCAAAAACCTACCAAAAAGCAAAAGTTCAGGACCAAATGGCTTAACCCCTCAATTCGACCTAACATTCAAAGAAAATTCAATACCTATTCTCCTCAAACTCTTCCAAAAAATCAAAGAGGAGGCAGTACTCCCCAATTTATTTTATGAGACCAATATTACCCTGCTACCAAAACCTGGTAAAGATAACAGAAAAAAAAAGAAAATTATAGACCAATATCTCTCATGAACACAGATACAAACATTCTAAACAAGATACTAGTGAACCACATACAGCAACGTATTAAAAAGATTATACACCAGGATCAAGTGGACTTCATCCCAGAGGCACAGGGATGGTTCAACATATGCAAATTGGTATAGCCACTTTGAAAAATATTATGGAGTTTCTCAAAAAACTAAGAATTTATCTACCATATGATCCAGCAATCTTTCTACTGGGTATTTACCTCAAAGACTTGAAAACTCATATCAGAAAAGATATTGGCACACCAATGTTCATAGCAGCATTATTCATAGTGACCAGGACATGGAAATAACCAAAGTGTCCTATGATCATGGATTAGCTAAAGAACTGTGGTGCATATATACAATGAAATATTACTGACTCATAAAAAGATATGAAATACTGCCACTTGTGACAACATAGATGGACCTGAAGATAATCATGCTAAGCCAAATAAGCAAGACAGGAAAAGTTGAAAATCACACAATATCACTTATATGTGGGATATAAACCTAAAAGCAACAGATGAGCAGGACTAACAAACAGAGACTTGTGGACATGGACAATAGATGAGTGGTTACCAGAAAGTAGAGGAATGGAGGATGGGGAAGGTAGACAGGGTAAAGGAGTCAAATATGTGGTGACAGAAATAAATCTAACTATGTGAGGTGAACACAGTGTAAATATATATCTGACTTACTGTTAAAGTGTACTGTTGAAACTTATTGGATTTCGTTAATGAATGTCATTACAAAAAATGAATTAATTAATTTAAAAATTTTAAGAAAGAAAAATCATTTAGCACATACTTAAGAGAAGCACAGGTTATCAAACCAAAATGGTAGTATTAAGGTTTTACAAAAGTTAAGAGGCATTACCTATTTCAGTTGCATTTCTCTTTTAGTAGTGGAATCACTTCTACAAAAGCAATTTATGGCTGAAACCAAATATAAAAATATTTTAAGGAGAAGGAGCTTTGGTGAAGGAGGAGATTCCAAATGTGGTTCCAGTCCCACTGGTGTACAGTCACTGCCATCGTTCCCATAGGATTCTGCAAAGTGGAAACCTCTGTTCTATTGAAATGTACTACTCCCTGAAAAAGCCAATGACCCTCTATAAAGCTAACTTTCATTATTTTGCCCCAAAGAAGAATGAGACCCAGTTGCTCCCTGATTGTAGGAGAGGGACTTTTTTTTTCATTTCTTCTAGATTCCATATAGCAAACTTGACAGTACTTGGCCAATGGTAAGATTCCATCCAATACTTGGGGCTACCTTCAATATTAAGGTCTTTTTCAGAGATCATATTGCTAACATTAGCACAAATAACTGATTTTTGAAACTACCAAAAGCTAATGACAACCCTAAGCTATAGATATGAGGCTACGTTATTTACATCACTTAGCTTTATTTACCAAGCATTTTCTCTTTCACCAAAATTAATGCAAACACGTGTTTGAATTTTGCATTGCCTCTATACTGATAGTTGTATATCATATATCATAACGTTTACTTCAAGTAGCTAATGTTTGTCAGCTCTGAAAAGTAATTCTTTAGTATATGCCCTTAGGTTTCAGAAATTGGAAATAATAGTTGTGAAGTCACCCATAGAAGGTCTCTATGGGGCTGCCATAAAAGGAAAAAAAGAAATTGTTTTTTTACCACTGACTTATTAAAAGGAAGAAATGTGAACTTCCACATTCCTCTCTGTGTCCAACACTGGGAAATTTATTCACTGGTCAAACACCAGTGCTTACAGAATCATTCTCAAAGAAGTGGGGGAATATATTGACTAGTAATTACCAACTAAGTGACAGTAGATCTACAGACCAGTAATTAGAAAATTATGTTCTGTAAAGCAAAGAACACTTCTCTAAGCATTAAGAGACAAAGAATATGGTCCTAGTTGTGTCACAAAGAAACTTAATGATACTAGATTAGTAATTTTACCACAGTAACTCATATTTCTCTTTGTAATTCACAAAATAGGGACTAATCATACAATTATTATACATTAATTTATCATTTGCTGTATGTCAGACACAGTTATAAGTCTTGGAGGTACAGCAGTAAACAAAACCAACAAAGTCCTTGCCTTCATGAAGCTTACATTTTAGTTTAAGAAAGAGACAATAATTAGATAAGCAAACAAATGTATAAGATGTTCACAGATTCTGTTAAGTTCTATGAAGGAAAAGAATAAGATAATATGATATAAATTCACTGGAGAAGAATACTTCTTAAAAAGTGATCAAAGAAGACCTCACTGAAGAGGTGATATTTAGGATGAGAACTGAAGAAAAGAAATGAGCCAACCATGGTAAAAGCTTAAGGAACTTATGACAAAAACTACCCAGCTTTTCATTGTCCAACTTCAGGATTATAAACTGGGACAATGACGGTGGCCATAAACTAGAGAGATGATTAGTCTTTATAATAACTGGGCCTCATTACTAACCTCTGGCTAACAGAAAAAAATGGAATTTTCTTATGAATTAACATGTTTGAACATATATAAATCATGTTTTATTTCATAAAGTAAGACATGTAAGCACATACACATGTGTGTGCTATGCCTTTGAGTTCTACTGACAGTGAGCTATGAGCTAGTAACCCATTAAGAGATTTTAAAGGGTGAAGATCAATGATAAGATGAATTTTCTAGCCAAAGAATAGATGAATCACCCTGTCATTCAGTTGACCTTATTGGTACCTGTCTCTAAAAGCAACTGGAACTTGATATCAAAAAACATAGCGTAGTTGTTCCCACTAGTCCAGTAAGATACACTTACAAAGTTTTGTAATCAAATTTTGTAATCAGTTTAGTTTTGGAAAGGCTTCATATCCTCTCCCCATCTTGAATTTTATAGTGAATATTGGTCTAGCAAAGTCTCTGCAATATTATGTAATAAAAAATTGGATTGAGTTTTTATTAATCCATAATTTTCTAAACATATTTCACCATGGAATAATTTGTGTGGAAATGTGCGTGTGTTTGTGTATATGTGTGTGCATATGATGCATGCATTTGTGTACATATGTACATTATATACCCACCAACATCTCATTGAGTACATTTTACAAAAAAAACTAGATCTGATTATTGTTAACATATTAATGGACTCTTTCTTTGGTAACACTGAACTTTACTCCATGTGGTAGATAGAATAATGTTCTCTTAAAAGATGTCCATGCTCTAATCCCTTAAACCCGAGAGTGTGTTACCTAACATGACCAAGGGGTATTAAAATTGCCTCTGGAACTGTTAACCAAAGTTACAGCAAGACTGAAGTTGTATTGACCTGGCAGCCATTGTCTCCCTGAAACTCTGCCACATCAAACCCACAATTTACCCCTTGTGGCTTGTTAACAGATAACCACCACTGCCATCCCCTTCCCCCAGGTCTCCCAATCCACATAGGTAATGAACTTTGACTAGCACAGGGCAGGCACCGCATGGAAATCAGTGGCATGCAGACCTCCGCTGCCTACCAGAGTTGCAATAGTGCATCTGGGGAGTTTAGGAGTCTGCGAGACTACCCAAGATAGCAGCTGGACTCACTGTATCTGTGACTACGGCAGGAATGCCCGGGCACAGAAGTTTCAGCAAAACTGAGGCCAAATTGGCCTGATGGCCCTTTTCTCCCTGAGATCCTGCTTCATCCAAGCCACAAAGTTCATGCAGCCCATTGTCAAACAGCCTTCCCCACCCTGCCCTTCTCTGGGGTTGCACATTCTGTACAGACAACAGACTTTTGGCTAGAGTAGTGACTATGTTTTAGGGAAAACAGTTATGGGCAGACCACTTCTGCCTGGATGAGGTACAGTATCTCTTGGGGGTATCACAGGGATCTGTGGACACACCACAGATGGCAACGTATCTCCCTGTGATCTGTGACTACTGTGGGAAGGTGCAGGCACAGAAGTTATAGAAAACTGAGGTTGTATTGGCCTGACAGCCCTTGACTCCCTGAGGTCCTGCCCCATCCAATCCACAAAGAGCCTGCAGCACATTGACGGGCAGCTGTCCCTGCCCTGCCACTACCCGGGGTGTCACATTCTGCATACTCAATAGACTTTGGCCAGTAAAGTGAGCAAAGTTCAGGGAATACAATGACAGGAAGATCACTGCTACCAGCATGAGATACAATATCGTTTGGGCAGTTCACAAGGGGTTTGTGAGCCCATCAGAGATGGAAATAGGTCTCCCAGTGATATATGACTTTGGTGGGAGCCTGCAGTCCCAAAGCTGGCATTAAATCTGGTGCTATATAAGCCTGATGGTCCTGTGCCTCACTGAGACAACACTCCAACTAACCATCAAATTACTTGCAGCAAGCCTGCTCCCAGGCAACTGAGTCCTATCCTATGCTTTCCTTGGGTAATGAATAAGCAGAAAAAAAATAGCACTCAGTTCACGTGGCCCACACAAAGCCCATTCACTCAGGAGAAACTTTTGATGGTGGGCTACAAACTCAAGCCCACAAACCTCAGTAATTCTTAAACAGAATTCAGTTGTTTGCAGGCCTGAGGTGGACAGCAGCTGACCTTGCTACAATCAGAAATTTGTACAGGGAGCCACAGAGACAGCCATGGCATGTAAACTGATACTGTAGTGATGGGGGAAATTTACTTAATAGACCCAGGAGATTCCTGGGTTCCCTGAACCACCCAACATTCATTTCACCTAGAGGCTCATCCAGTTTCAGAGACTTAATAGGCAACTGAAAGGCAGTTTCAGACCTGAAAGAACACAGATCCTTCAGGTAAACTGCCCTAGTTCAGGGATGGGTGATAACTGGACTGTTGTCTACAGCATTGTCTTTTCTACATACCTATAGGTCCAGCATAGGCAACAAAGAGCTGCGGATTACTTTGTAGTTCCCACCAGGTAGCCCTAAGCAATCAAATGCAGTGCTGACTTTGGCCTACTGGGGTCCCCTCCCAAGGGGCCTGGCACCAGACCACAACAGAGCAACTCCTGACTATCCCCATTAGTGGTACACACAAAGGGTGGTTGCAACAAGTACACAAGCCTGCTAGGGCAAATCCCACACAGTGGAGTCAGCCCCTACAAAGCAACTTTTATCCTGTGAGTGCAGCCAATTCCCACAATTAGTTAGCCTGAACGTTAATCCCAACCACTGATGTACTAACAACAAGAAGTTCTTGACAACAACAGAAGGTCACACACAAACCACACAGAGATCATATCCAGAGCTCCCAGCATAGGGGATCAGGGAGAGTGTACCACTGGGCTGCACAGGACATCTTTCACATTAGGCCATCTGACCAAGGCCGAGAGATGAAACAAACATTCCTGACACATAGAAATGAGTGCAAAGAAGCTAATAAAATGAGAAAACAAAGAAACATGCTACAAATAAAATAATAGGAAAAAACTCCAGAAAATAGGCTAAATGAAGTAGAAGCAAGCAACCTATCAGAGGCAGAGTTCAAAATAATGGTTATAAAGATGCTTAATGAACTTATGTATTGTATGGATGAGCTCAATGAGAACCTCAACAGAGAAGAAATATCTTTAGATACCAGTTGTCCTACTTGCTTGGGTGAGGTTTTGGAGGTATATTGTATAAGATATGAAGATGACCAATCTTGCTTCTGTAATCCACTTACTTGTTAACCAGGGTGTTCTGTAATCCACTTACTTGTTAACCAGGGTGTGGTACTAGGTGATGTATTGTGCTAATGACCAACTTCTGCTTCTGTAACTGCTTGCTTGTTCTAGGCTTTATAACTGCCTCACTCTCAAACCCTGAGACTGATCTCCTCTAACCTTGGTAGAGAGTCAGTCACTGGCAGGCTAATAAAGGCTCATAATTCATCTTAATTGACTCCAATGGTCTTAGAGTTGATCACGCCACAACAAAACAATATCCGTATCATAGGAGTACCCGAAGGAGAGGAGAAAGAGCAAGAGATTGAGAATATTTGAAGAAATAATAATAGAAAACTTCCCTAACCTGGCAAAGGAATTAGATATACATGTCCAGGAAGCACAAAGAGTCCCAAACAAGAGGAATTCAAACAGACCCATATCAGTACACATCATCATTAAAATGGCAAAATTCAAAGACAGAGAGAGAATCTTAAAAGCAGCAAAAGAAAGGCAGTTAGTTACTTAACAAGAGTATCCCCAAAAGAATGTTTGCTGATTTATCAATGAACACTTTGCAGGCTAGAAGGGACTGGCAAGAAATATTCAAAGTTATGAAAAACAAGAATCTACAATTATAAATACTCTACACAGGAAGGCTTATGATTAAAATGGAAGGTAAGATAAAGAGCTTTCCAGAGAGGAAAAAGTTTAAGGAATTTATCATCAACAAGCCAGTATTACAAGAAATGTTAAAAGTACTTCTGTAAGAAAAGAGAGAGTTAAAAGAAAAGAAAACCTACATAGGAATAATAAAATGGCAGTAACTATGTACTTATCAATAATCACTTTAAAAGTAAATGGATTAAATGCTTTAATCAAAAGATATATGGTAGCCAAACTGATAAGAAAATAAGCCCTATTAATATGCTGTCTATAAGAGACCCACTTCAAATCAGTGACACTCAGACTGAAAGTAAAGGAATGGAAAAAAGATATTTCAAACAAATGGAAATGAAAAAAAAAACTGGATAGTGATCGGCCAGAATCAAATAAAAAGCACAGAGTACCAAAGCGAAGTACTGGACAGGCTTCATTGGGGATCTGCGAGTAAGGTTCACTGGTCCCGGGGTTAGGGGCCAGAGAAGTCGCACATGCAGGGGGTGAGGGAGTTGTTTTTAAAGGCTCTTTTTGTCCCGGATGTGCTGGGAGTGGTGTTCTATTGTTCTGTTCCTGCGGTTAGGGTCTTTCCACGCCCAGAAGGTCCCTGCTGCAGTGTGAGGTCTCGATTGCATCAGCCTTCTGCCATCTTAGGTATTAAGCCACCTCATTGTTAGCGACTTAATGGCGTCTGCAGGTGACCTAACAGATAGCAATACTTACATCAACAAAATAGACTTTTAAAGAAAGGCTATATATAATAAGAGACAAAGAAGGGTATTACATAGTGATAAAGGGATCAATAAATCAGGAGGACATAACCCTATTAAACATATACACACCCAACACAGGAACACCTACATACAAAAAGCAATTATTGGCTGACAGTGAAAGGAGCAATCAATAGTAACACACTCATAGTAGGAGACTTTAACACTCCATTGACAACAATGAGCAGATTTTCCAGACCAAAAATATCAACAAGGAAATAATGGACCTAAAAGATGCACTATATCAGATGGATTTAATAGATATTTTCAAAGCATTTCACCCAAAAGCAGCAAAATATACATTCTTCTCAAGTGCACATGGGACATTTTCCAGGATGGACTACATGTTAAGACACAAAAAAAGTCTCAAAAAATTTAAGAATATTGAAATTATGTCAGCCATCTTCTCCAAGCATAACAGTATGAAACTAGAAATCAACTGCAAGAAAAAATCTGGAAAATATGCAAACACACGGAGGCTAAATAACATGCTACTAAACAATGCATGGAATAACAATGAGATGAAGGGAGAAATCAAAAGATACCTAGAGACAAATGAAAATAAAAACAAAACGAATCAAACTCTATGGAACACAGCGAAAGCAGTCTTAAGATGGAAATTTATAGCAATACAGGCCTACCTCAAGAAGCAAGAAAAAGCTCAAATAAACAATCTAACCTTACAACTAAAGGAACTAGAAAAAGAATAGCAAACAAAGCCCAAAATGAGTAGAAGGAAGGAAATAATAAAGGTCAGAGTGTTGTGACCGGAATAACCAGACTCAACCTGAGTGCTCTGATATTAGAGGCAGTTTATTAGCCGGTGGCTGTCCTTCCAAAGGAGCAGCCCCGAAACATAAAGATACAAGGGTTTTAAGCCTAAAATCTCATTCTTCATTCTGTCTAAATCACAAAGGTCTAATATTTCTTTTATTCTCTATCTGTCAACCTAAAGGTGGGTTGTGCAAGCGGGGGTACAGAAGCAGAAAGCGTACTGTTAAAATGTTAGGCTCCCATGGGTAACTGTTAGGTTCCCATTGGCAACTGTTAGGTTCCCAGGGGCAATAGTCAAACAATAACTTTTCAAGCAAGCAGGTGTCCAGATGCGAGACATGGCGATTAGCATGTAGGCTCTTAACCTTAACCCATTACTACATCTTTGTGACCCTTTCAGTAGCACGTCATCACAAGAGAGCAAATAAACAAAGTAGAGTCTAGAAAAACAATACAGAAATTAATGAAACCAAGAGCTGGTTCTTTGGAAGGATAAACAAAACTGACAAACCCTTAACCAGACTCATCAAGGAAAAAAGAGAGAGGACTCAAATAAATAAAATCAGAAATGAAAAAGGGGAAATAACTATGGACTCCATAGAAATACAAAGGATCATAAGAAAGTACTATGAACAGTTATAGGCCAACAAATTGGACAATCTAGAAGAAATGGATACATTCCTAAAAACATACAATCTCTCAAAACTGAGTCAAGAAGAAACAGAAAATCTGAACTGACTGATTACCACCAACAATATCAAATCAGTATTGGAAAACTTTCCAAAAACTAAAGTCCTGGACTATATGGCTTCATAGGTGAATTTTACCAATCATTAAAAGAAAAATGAACACCTATTTTTCTCAGTATTCCAAAATATTCAAGAAGTAGGAAGGCTCCCTAACTTTTTTTATGAGGCCACCATTACCTTGATTTCAAAACAAAATGAAGGCATAAAAATAGAAAAGAAAACTATAGGCTGATATCTCTCATGAATATTGATGTAAAACTTGTCAACAAAATATTAGCAAATTGAATTCCTCAATACATTAAAAATATAATACACCATGATCAAGTTGGATTTATTCCTGGGATGTGAGGTTGGTACAATAGCCACAAATTAATTATACACCACATTAACAAATTGAAAGATAAAAACCATACGATCATATCAATAGTTGCAGAAAAAGTGTTCAACAAAATCCAACATTTATTTATGAAAAAAAAAAACTTCTCAGCAAAGTGAGAATAGAGAGAACACACCTCAACATAATGAAGGCCATATGTGAAAAATGTACAGCTAACATCATACCCAAAGAGGAAATCTAAAATTTCTTTCATTAAGATCAGGAATAAGACAAGGATGCCCACTTTCACCACACCTCTTCAACATTGTATTGGTAAGCTTAGCCACAGCAATAAGACAAAAAAGAGAAATAAAAGTTACTTGAATTAGGAAGGAAGAAGTAAAACTCTCATTATTGGAAGATGACATGATACTATATATAGAGAACCCTAAAGATTCTACCAAAAATCTCTTAGAATTGATCAATGAATTCAGTAATGTAGCAGGATATAAAATTTTCAGAAGTCAGTTGCATTTTTATACACCAATGATGAACTTTTGGAAAGAGAAATTAAAAAGCAATCACATTTATGATTGCATCAAAAACAATAAAATACCTGGGAATCAAATTAACCAAGGAGGTAAAAGACTTGTTCTCAGAAAATTATGTCATTGAAAAAAGAAATTGAAGAAGATACAAATAAATGGAAGCATATACCATGCTCATAGGTAGGAAGAATCAACATCATTAAAATGACAAAACTACACAAAGCAATCTATAGATTCAATGCAATCCCTACTAAAATGCCAACGATATTTTCCAGAGAGATATAGAACAAATATCTATATATATATCTATATATATATATATATATATATATATACATACATACATATATATGTATATATATAGTTATAGTTTAGTTATAGTTATAGTTATGTATATAGTTATATATATAACTATATACATAACTATATATATAACTAACTATATATATAACTATATACATAACTATATATATATAACTAACTATATATATAACTATATACATAACTATATATATATAACTAACTATATATATAACTATATACATAACTATATATATATAACTAACTATATATATAACTATATACATAACTATATATATATAACTAACTATATATATAACTATATATACACATATATATACATATATAAATGTGTGTGTGTGTATATATATATATATATATATATATATGTGTGTATATATATATATATATATATATATATATATATATATATATATATATATATAAATGTGAAAGACTCCAAATAGCCACAGCAATCTGGAGAAAGAAGAACAAAGTTAGAGATATCACCCTACCTGATAGCAAACTATACTACAAGGCTACAGGAATCAAAACAGCATGATACTGGCATAAAAACAGACACATAGGTCTATGGAACAGATTTGAAGGCCTTGAAATAAAACCACTCCTATATGGTCATTTAATCTATGCAAAAGAGGCAAGAATATACAATGGGATAAAAAGAAAGTCTCGTCAATAAATGGTGTTGAGAAAACTGGACAGATACATGCCAAAAAACAAACTGGACCACCTTCTTACTCTGTATACCGAAATAAACTCAAAATAGTTTAAAGACTTAAATGTAAGACCAAAATAATAAAACTTCTATAAGAAAACATAGGCAGTAAACTCTGATATTGCTGACAGTAATGTCTTTTTGGATATGTCTCCTTGGGCAAGGGAAACAAAAGAACAAATAAACTAATGAGACTACATCAAACTAAAAAGTTTTTGTACAGCAAAGGAAACCATCAATAAAACAAAAAGACAACTAATGGATTGGGAGAAGATATTCACCTGTGATACATCTGATAAGACGTTAATATCCAAAATATATGAAGAAATCATAGAACTCAACAACAACAACAAAATCTAATTTAAAAAAATAGGCAGAAGACTTGACGAGTTTTTTCTCCAAAGAGGAAATACAGACGGCCAATAGACATATGAGAAGATGATTAAGGTCATTAATAATCGGAGAAACACAAATTAAAACCACAAATGAGATATCACCTCACACCTGTCAGAATGAGTATCATCAATAAAGAAAAACAAGCATTTCTCATGATGTGAAGAAAAGGGAAATCTCATACAGAGTTAGTGGGATTGCAAATTGGAACAGCCACTATAATAAACAGTCTGGAGGTTTTCCCCAAAATTAAAAATTGGTATACCTTTTGCCCCAACAGTTACACTTTTGGGTATTTATCCAAAGAAAACCAAAACAATAATTCATAAAGATTTATTCATTCCTATGTACATGGCAGCACAATTTACAATAGCTAAGATATGGAAGCAACCAAAATTCCCATCAAAAGATGACTGAATAAAGAAGTTATGGTTAATATATGCAATGAAATATTACTCAGCCATTAAAAAATGAAGCCCTACAATTTGCAATGACATGGATGAACCTCGAGGTTATTATGCTGAGTGAAATAAGTCAGAGAAAGATAAATACTGTATGATTTTTCTTATATGCAGAATCTAAGGAACAAAAAGAACAAACTAATCAAGTATAGACTCACAAATATAGAGGACCATCTGGTGATGGCCAGAAAGGAGTGGGTTGGTGGGCTGGGAGAAAGGGTGAAGGGTTAAAGTATAAATTAGTGGTTCATGGGGATGGGGAGCATGGCATAGGGGATGGATGCAGTTAACATTAATTTGATGTCTAGCTGTAGAGCCAGAGGAAAGAAAGAACAATCAGGAAGATCGTTTTGATAATTGTTTCAATTTCCCTACTGCTGTTCAGTCTATTTTGATTTTCAAGTTCTTGATTCAGTCTAGGAAGGTTGTATTTCTCTAAGTACTGGTCTATTCCTTCTAGGTTATTAAATTTGATGTTATATACTTTTTCATCGTATTCTTGTATGATCCTTTGTATTTCTGTGGTGTCTGCCATAATTTCCCCTCTTTCATCTTTGATTTTGTTTATTTGTGTCTTTTCTCTTTTTTCTTTAATGAGTCTAGTCAGGGATTTGTCAATTTTATGTACATTCTCAAAGAACCACCTATTTGTTGCATTTATTTTTGCTATTGTTTGTTGTTGTTGTGGTGGTGGTGGTTGTTGTTGTTGTTAAATTCATTTATTTCTACTGGAATTTGGATTCTTTCTTTCCTTCTGCTGATTTTAAACTTTATTTGTTCTTCCTTTCCTGGTTTTATAAGATGTAGCATTAGGTTGTTTATTTGGACTCATTCTTGTTTTTGGAGATAGGCCTGTAATAATATTAACTTTCCTCTTATGACCACTTTATCATGTCTCAATAGTTTTGATATGTTGTACTGTCATTATCATTCCATTCTAAGTATCTCTTGATCTCTCATTTTATTTCTTCTCTGACCCAGTTATTCTTCAGTAGCATGTTGTTTAATCTCCATGTATTTGTGGTTCTTGCTTTCTTTTTGTAGTTGGTCTCTAGTGTCAAAGCATTATAATCAGAGAAGATGATTGGTATGATTTCAACCCTCTTATATTTCTTGAGGCTATCTCTGTATCCCAGTATGTGACCAATCCTTGAAAATGTTCCATGTGCTCTAAAGAAGTATTTATAAGCAGCTGTTTGTGAATGAAAGGCTATGTCAATATCAATTATGTACAGTTGGTCTACTGTGTTATTTAAAGATGTTACTTACCTATTGATTTTCTGTTAGGATAATATGTCCATATCTGACAGTGGTGCATTTAGGTTAACTATGATGATAGTGTTTTGGTCTGTTTCTTCCTTTAGTTCTGTTAGTAATTGCTTTACATATTTCTGGGTTCTTTGATTAGGAGCATAGAAATTAATAAGTGTTATATCTTCCTGGTGCACAATTCATTTTATCAATTTGAAGTGTCCCTCAGTATCTTTACCTTTTTTTTATTTTGAAATTTTTATTTTTTTATTTTCATCTGATAATAGTACTACTACTCCTACTTTTCTCTGAATGTCATTTGCTTGAAATATCATTTTCTATCCTTTAATTTTGAGCCTATATTTGTCTTTGGACCTGAGATGTGTCTCCTGGAGGCAGCGTATGAATGGGTTTTGTTTTTTGATCCAATCTGCAACTCTTTGCCTTTATACTCATGAATCCAGTCCATTTACATTTAAGGTGGTTATTGAAATATGAGGTCTTCTTAAAGCCATTTTATCTTTTGCTTTCTGGTAACTCAGTGTTCCCCTGGCTTTCTTGTCCTTGTGTTTCTGTTCTATTTATTTTGGTTGGCTTATTTGGTTTTCCTTATGGTTCTTCTTGGTTTAAGCTATATACTTCAGTTCTGAGTCTTTGGTTAGTGGTTACCATTACAAATATGTAAAGGATAATTATATATATACTCTTGTCCATTTTCTTCTGTGTAGGAGTAAGATACCTTACTCCTAACTATGTATTTTTTTGTTGTCTTTTTTTTTTTTTATGAGATGACCCCTTTCAATATTTCCTGTAGTGCAGGCCTCGTAGTTGAGAATTCCCTCGATTTTTGTATGTCTGGAAAGGTCTTTATATCTCCTTCATATATAAAGGAGAGCTTAGCTGGATACATTATTCTAGGCTGGTGTTTCCTTTCACTTAATATTTTGAATATATGATTACACCCATTTCTAGCTTGTAAGGTTTGTGCTGAGAAGTCCAACCATAATCTAATAGGTTTCCCTTTATAAGTTACCATTTTCTTCTCCCTGGCTGATCTGAGAATTCTGTCTTTGTTGTCGATTTTTGAGAATTTTAATACAATGTGTCTTGGTGAAGGCCTTTATGAGTTGAGATAATAGGGTGTTCTGATGACTTTTTGAATTCCAAGCTCCAGCTCATTCCTTTAATTTAGAGAGTTCTCATCAACTATTTGTCTGAAAATGCTTTCTACACCCTGCTCTTTTCCCTTGCCTTCAATAATGCCCATTATTCTTATGTTTCTTCTGATGGTGTCAGCTAGTTCTTGTATTCCTCTTTCATTATTTTTTATTCTTTGTTTTCTCTCTTCTTCCTTCTTATTTATTTCTAGATTTCTGTCTTTGATATCACTGATCCTTTCCTCCATTTGGTTGTCTCTATTTCCCAAGCTTGCTATTTTATTTTTCAACTCTTGCAGTGTGTTTTTATCTCCAGAGGATCTATTCTGTTCTTTTTGCAGGTTTCAATCTCCTTGCTGAAGAACTCATTCTGTTCATCTAATTGTTTTTTCAATTGCTGCAATTGTTGATATGACTCGTTTCAGAACTCACTGAGTTTTTTCAGAGGTACCATCCTGAATTCTCTGTCTTTTAAGTCGCATATTTCTGTGTCTGTAAGCTTATTTTCTGGAGATTTTTCTCTTTCTTTCTGAGATGCCTTTTCACTTTGGTTGTTCATGATGTTTAATGGATGATTCCACCTCCTGGTCATTAATGGACGTGTATTCTGTTGTTTTTCCAGAAAAAAAAGATTTATTTTATAAAGGTCTTTCTTTAGACTGTTGCAAAGGATGTGCTTTTCTTTTGGTTTCCAATAGGTGGGGTTTAAGACTTTTGGATCCCTGCTTTATGTAAAGCCTTAGTGATGCCTCTTTTTTTTCATGTAGATGTTTAATCATGCTTGCTACTCTCAGTCTCAGTCTCTGTCAGTATTAGCAACAGTTTTGGAAGCATTTGGAGAGATTCTCCTGGGGCTCTGCGATGTTTGGTCTCGGATACATGGATGGAGGGACTCTCTGGCTTATGGGATGCAGGCTGTGGCTCAGCTTGTGTTTTGCAACTGTGGCCAGTAAAAATCAACTGTTGTTTGTCTGCCATGTTGCTTCTCTGCTTTCTGTCCTAATGCCTGGGCCCTGCTGCTGGAAGCATGGAGCTCACAGTTTTCCTAGGCAGGGCTGTTCAGGGTACTGGCTGCACCTTCTCCCCTTCCCCATCTTCCTATAGGGATCTCCAGTGGCTGTGAAAGGAAGCTTCTTTCTTTCCACCACCCAACACCCTGGATTCTAACCTGTAGTATCTCTTATGCACAGATTTTATGCTTATACATACTGGTGTGCAATTGGGTGTTTCTTTTGTTGTTGAGATTTAGATGTTCAGCTTATTGTATTTTGTTTGTTTGTTTGTTTGTTTGTTTGTTTGTTTGTTTATGGAGAGATATCTGGGGATGTCTCTCATTCCACCATGTTTCTCTAACCTCTCTCTAACTTGATTTATAAAATTAGTCAATGACTTGAATAGACATTTTTTTTCGAAGAAGGCACACTAATGTCCACCAGGTATATGAAAGATGTTTATATTCACTAATCATCAGGAAAGTGCAGATCAAAACCACAATTATATATCACTATACAGCTCTTAGGAAGGCTATTAAAAACAAACAAACAGAAGAACTCTAAAGAGATAAATGCAAGTGTTGGTAAGGATGTGGAAAAATTAGTACCTTTGTACATTGTCAATGGTAATGCATAATGGTGTTGCCACTATAGCAAGCAGTACATATCTTCCTCAAAATATTAAAAATAAAACTACTATGTGATCCAGCAATCTCTCTCCTGAGTATATATTCAAAATAATTTAAATTAAGAACTCAAAGAGATACCTGCATTTCCATGTTCATTGCAGTATTAGTCACAATAGCCAAGATATGGAAACAACCCACATATACTTTGACAGATAAATAAAAATATATATCTTATACATACAATGAAATATTATTCAATCTTAAAAAAAGAAATCCTACCATTTGCAACAACATGGATGAACCTAGAAGGCATTACACTAAGTGAAATAAGCCGATCATATAATGACAAACACTGCATTTTTCCTCTTATATTTGGTATCTAAAATAATCAAACTCATAGAAAGAGAATAGAATAGTGGATGCCAAGCAATGGGGTAAGGAGAAAATGAGGACATGTTGCTTAATGGGTATGAAGTTTCTATTACACAAGAGCAATAATTTCTAGAGATCTGCTGTACAACAGAGTATAATTAGCAATACACTATTGTGAAATTTAAAATATGTTAAGAGGATAATGTCATGTTCAGTGTTCTTACCACAAGAAACAAACACAAAAAAGCATAGGGAATTCTTGGAGATGATGATATGTTTAGTACCTTGATTGTGGTGGTAGTATCATGAGTGCACATCATATGCCCAAACCATGAAGATGTATATATTAAATGTGAGCATAATTTTTGGTATAGAAATTATACCTCAATAAAGCTAAAAGATAATACATGTGTGTGGTTTTACATCACTAAGTCTGTGATAATACATGTGTGTGGTTTTACATCACTAAGTCTGTTTTACATCACTACCTTGCATTACAGGTAGGCTGCACTGCATTGGAAAAGAAACCAACACTATAGAGAGTACATTTAATAGACTATTTTGTTGATATGACAAAGAATGTAGTTTCTTCAGCCACATTGACTAGACACATTACTGAAATTAACAATTTATATAAAGAGTACATGCAAATCAAGATGTAATCAAGCTTCATAAGGCATACAAATTGTAGAGATCATTTCACTTATCAACATTTTGATATTTTTCACTGGTTCTGTTTATGAAGCTGTTAGGATTAAAAAAAAAAAAACAAGAATGATTGTGTTGAAATAACTGTTTCCCTCTGCATCAGCTTTGTAGTTCCAGGTCCACAAGGACATCATGAATATGAATGATGTCTATTTTTACTCAAAGAATACTTTTTCAGAAAGTATTCTTGGGTCCTGTTTCTTGAAAGACGAAAGGAATTTTTCTTTTAAAAAGACTCTTTACCATAAACTATTTGTGCAGTCCTATATATACAAAGTTGCTCTATGGATCTAGCCTCAGTAGAGTATGCACCTTGAGTTGTTCTAGCCATGAAGAAGATTTTTTCTTGAACCATCCACCCACCCATGTGCATGTGTCCCTCCATGACAGATAGCAGTTCATTCGCCAATATCAAGATTACAGACCGAGACAATAATAGTGAAGATGGACTAGAGAGAAACTGATTAGCCATTATAACAACTGGACCTATGAACTTGGCCTTTTTTGTAGCCAGGTGAACTAAGAGAAAAAAATATTTTTACTTTAGCTTTGAGAATGATTGTCTTAACATCTTATGTTTAGTACAGTTTGAGCAAAAGACTATCTCTTCTTTATATTAGATATCTTGAAATAACCATCCAAGGCATATAATACTGTTAAAATCCCATGCTTAACTAAATGAAACTATATATTTTATTTTTTTAAATTGAACTCTAGTATAGTTATATACTGTATACTGCATGTATACAAGTCCTTTATCAGGTTGTTGGATCATTAAATAATATCTAACAGAGAAACTAAAATTTTGAGTGAACCAAGTCTAAAATATTATATGTAGTACAAATAATTAGAGATTCTAATTCCAAAATTTAAATTCTTTTTTTTCCCTAATTTCAATGCAAACTTATGGCTTTTCTGGGTGATAGCTTTTGTTTCCATGGATTATTAAAATTGTTCCAATTGTACAACTCTCAAAATAGATACTGCAAATAAACATGGGCCTTTTGCCCTTCTCTGTGGTGTGTGTGTATGGGTGAGAGAGAGAGAGAGACAGACAGACAGAGAGAGACAGAGAGAGACAGAGAGAGAGATTTTAAAAATTGAGGTAGAATTGAAAAATAAAATTGAAAGATATTTAATTTGTACAATATGACAAATTGATATACATATATATTGTGAAATAATTCTCATTAAGTTAATACATCCATTATCTCACATATTTAACTTTTTTTGCTTTTTGAATTTATAGTGACATTTAAATTATACTTTCTTATCAAATTATAATTATATAACTTAATATTATCAGCTACACATTAGATCCTCAGTCCTTATACATCTTATAACCAAAACTTCTACTCTTTTACCAAACTTTTCTTGTTGCCCCTACCCCCTCCCCAGGCCCAACACCACTTTTCTAGTCTCTGTTTCTATAGTTTGACTCTTTTTCTAGGCTCCATATATATATATATATATATATATATATATATATATATATATATATATATATATATTATGCATTATTTCTATTTTTCTTGTTGGCTTATTTCACTTTAGATAATGCCTTCTCAGTTCATTTTTATTATCTATGTTGACAGGTAACAGGCTTTTCTTCTTTTTTAAAGCTGACTATATATATATATATATATATATATATATAGCTATATAGATATAGATATAGACATAGACATAGACATAGACATAGACATAGACATAGACATAGACATAGACATAGACATAGACATAGATAGATATAGATATAGATATAGATATAGATATATGTATATGTAGTCAAATCCAAAATATTATCACCAAGACTGTTTTTTTGTTTGTTTGTTTGTTTGAGCTTTATGGTTTTTGGCTTTACATTCAAGTCTTTAATTCATTTTCAGTTGAGTTTTGTGTACAGTGTAGGATAAGTTTCCATTTTCATTCTTTTACATGTGGCTCTAGAGTTTTTCCAACCCAGTTATTGAAGAGACTATTCTTGATTTCTTTGTTGTAAATTAATTAACCATAAATATGTGCTTTTATTTATGTTTTTTATCCTGTTTCATTGAACTATGTATTTGCTTTTATGCCAATAACATAGTATTTAGATTATTATAGCTTAGTATTATAAGCTGAAAGTAAGGAAATATGATGCATCTTCCTTTGTTTTTCTTTTTCAAGGTTGCTTTGAGCTTTGGGGGTCTTTTGTGGTTCCACACAGAATTTTAAATGGTTTTATTTCTGAGAAAAATGTTATTGGAATTTTAGTAAGGATTGCATTGAATTTTTAGAATGGATATTTTAACAGTATTAGTTCTTCTGTTCCATGAGCACATAATATCTTTCCATTTATTTGTCTTCTTTAATTCCTTTCATTAATGTCTTTTCAGGGAACTGATCTTTCACCTCCTTAATTAAATTATTCCTAAATATTTCATTCTTTTTTATGCTATTGTAAATGGGACTTTTTTATTTTTAGGCGAGGCAATCCTTGATTGACCTCACAGATTGCAAGGACCTTGTCAGTTTATAATCCCTTATTTTTTTTTTTTACACCTACAGCACCTGATCTTCCTAGGTGGTTTCCCATCCAAGTACTAAACAAGCCAACCTTACTTAGCTTCCGAGATCAGAAGGGATCAAACTTGTTCAGGGTGGCATGGCTGTAGACTGTAAATGGGATTGTTTCCTTCATTTCTTTCTGATATTTTGTTATTAGTGTATAACAGGTTTTTTTTATGGAGTCTTTAGGGTTTTTAACATATAATCTTATGCTATCTTCAAAAAGAGACAATTTTACTTCCTCCTTTCCAATTTGGATGTCCTTTATTTCTTTATTTCCTCAATTTCTCTGGTTAGAATGTCTATAAACTGTGTTTAAAAAAAGTGGCAAGACTGAGCATTCTTGTCTTGTTTTGGACAGAGGAAAAGCTTTTAGCTTTTTCCCACTGAATATGAAGTTAGCTGTCAGTTTTTCATCTATGGCCTTTATTATATTGAGGAACAGTCCCTCAGTACACAGTTTTCTGAGAGTTTTTTTACCATGGAAGTATGTTAAATTTTGTCATTTTTTTCTATTATCTATTGAGGTGATCATGTGATTTTTATCTTTCACTTTCTTAATGTATATCACATTTATTGATTTGTTGATGCTGAGCCTTCCTTGCACTCCTCAAATATATACTTGATTATGTCATATGATCTTTTAAATGTATTTCTGAATTTGGTCAGTTAATATTTTGTGAGAAACTGCATCAATATCCATCAGAGATATTGACCTGTATTTTTTTTATTGAATCTTTCTCTAGCTTTGGTATTGGGGTAATGCTGGCCTCATAAAAATGAGTTTAGAAGTATTCCTCCTTTTTTTCTGTAAGAGCTTGAGAAAGATTGATATTCTTCTTTAAGTGTTTGGTAGAATTAATCAGTGAAGCCATCTGATCCTGTACTATTTTTTTTCCTTTTTTTTTTGACTCTGGTTTCTTATTGAGCTCAGGTGAGTGGTAAGAAATAGCTCCAGAGTCTTTTGTTCCATTCTAACACAGCCATTTCTCTGAGTCCACAAGGCAATATTTTCCTGGTATTTTCCATAGGTAAGAAGCCTTTATCTGTATCTTTTTTGAAATATGGAGTGTTATACTTCAACTATGGCTTTTATTTCTTACTTTTTCAAATCTATTGAAGTATTAATAACCATATTTTGACCCAAAATTAGACGGCATTATCTAACATCTTCTCCCACCCCCGATTTGTGAATTTATCCATGTGGAAAATCTTACAAAGGTATAAAAATAAAATCACATTTGTTATATATTTAACAAATGACATTTACTGAAAGGAATAAAATTTATTAGATGAGAATAATTTTAGAAACTCAAGTAATGAGTCATCTTTCAAACTAGGGTCAGACAGTATCCACAAACAAATCGGAGGGAAGACCCTCCATCAGTTCCTGATCTTTTTTTTCTACTTTCTACTAACATTTAGTCAAAAAAAGAAAGAAAAAAGTATTTTTAAAAAATGTTTCAGCCATTCCTATATTGATTTATAGGATTTTTTAAAAATACTGTGCGCACACACACACACACACACACACACACACACACACACCAGGAGTAGTACTCAATAATATAGTGCTTATGTAATTTGATACAAGTATTTTGTGTAAGTTGTTTTTTTAAAAATCTATTGAATTCTATTAATTGCAAAAAAAAATGGATTTTCTTGAGCAAATGCCCTTAGAGGGAAAGTCGACCCAAGGCTGAATATTATTCTTGACTAGGAATTACTGTCCTCCAAAAGTATAACATCTCATTTATTTAAACAGTTCTGTGAATAGTTTTTTAAATTATTAACTAATTCATTCAGGGCCTGACAATTTCATTACCTTTAGGTTTTAGATCAGTTGATGTGTGGGATGAGATTTTATTACCTCTAAGTATACTTGTCAGAAGCACCAATATAGCACTTTTCTAGTCCTTTCCCTCACTTAATTTATGTGAAATATTAGGCTTTGTAACAATTCTAAGTCATTGCTTATGGCAAGAGTCTGATATTCTTTCAATAATTCATGAGAATTTAAGAAGAAACTGAAAAAAATATGACTTTACTATTGACAGTAACAGATGATTATGAAATTAAGTAGGGGACAGCAGATGAGCTGATAGACATCTGTATAAAACTCAACTTTCTACCTGTACCCTAGATTGAAACCAGCAATGTTTAAAAGTTTAAGCTGACTCCATTAAATATAATTTAGATTACCTATCAAATCATACAATAGTATAAGGAAGGCTAGTGTTTACTAACTGTATGTCCGTGGGTTGTCAGAAAACTGATGAATCAAAATCCACCCAGTTTTAACAAACATTAATCTACTATCAGTGGATATTTCCTAAGAAGAATCGGTGTCTAGCTAATTTTCCATTTTCAGGCTTTGACCAACTAACAAAAGACTCCCTCACTAGATAACACCTTAAAAAGCTACCCATCCTAATTTTTCATTTATTAGCAATAACCATGGGAGCCCCAGTGCTTAATTTATTCAGTCAGGAGAAACAATGGGATTTAGTGTAATCTGGGGTCATTTGGGACAAGAAAAGATTTTTGGTTCCAACCCTGCTGGATCTTTAGCAAGTTGTCTGAGCTTTCTGTGCTTTTCTTTATTCATTTACCAAACGAGAAGAAAGATGCCTTCCAGAGCACAGAGATTAAAAAAAAAAGACTTACATGTGCTAAAAGACATTGAAACAAATACTACAAAAATCCAAAACCATAGAATGTAGAATGTTTTTAGAAATAGACATTACATTGTAACCCACAATGCTATGTGTAGCTAAGAAATACAAGCAGAGATTTCACAGAAATATGTAAGGTAGTCCATGAATCAAAAGTGGGCAATTAATAGAGGCTTTTGAGTAAAAACTGCTGTTTTACACTGGGATGGCGGTAGCTATAAATAATAAGTAAAAAGTAAATTGAAAATTTTGCTTTGCAGTTATACCTAACCAAATTTCTTAAGGAACAGCTGCACCAGTAAGCCACTGCAAACAAAATGTGTGCTTTAATTTCTTTAAAATGATAACCTTTGTCAGACTTCAGGATTGGTCCTGCTAGAGAAATCAATCAAATCAAGGTTAAAGAGCAGGAGAGATGGAAGAAAGGACAGAGTTAGAATAGGAATGGAGGTGGTGCATGAGAAAAGCTTTGTAAATTGTCCAACACTATGAACATGTCATTATGCAAAAAAAAAATGCTAACAACAATAATAATGCTGCTTCTAGGCTCTGAACACACAGTCTTTTTCTTTAAGGACATCCATGAATCTGTAGCTATTTCCTCCTTCACATTCCCTGGGGAAGTCATAAAAGATGTATGTTCACTTATCACAACATCCTTTCAGCTAAAGACAACCACAGACCAAATCTCTCCTGATAAGGCCAGGAGACATAAACCCCACAATTCTTAACTATTTGGGGATCATAGATCTTCCAGAAACAAATGGAAACTACACAGACTACAGAGTAAATAATGTCCATAAGCTGAAAATTATGCTTGTAATTTTAGAAAATCCATAGTTTTGGACCCCAGGTTAGAAAAATCTGCTTGTCTTTGGACTACTCTAGCATCTTCTTGAATGCTCATTTGCCAGCTCCACCACTGAAGAAGGAGATCAGTGAGGTTTTAAGTATTTTTTGACTTGGACATTTAGGCCTTTAAACAAATTTAATAAACTGTCAGAGATTAGCAAGATGTAGTATGACTGGAATACAATGGCTGATAAGTGTTTTGGGAACTCACTCACTGTAGGCTTGAGTGATCAAGGGAATCTTCAGTTAGTCATAAGTATCTGAAATATCCCCAGAATGTTTAAAGCAGGAGAGAGGGAAGAAAAGACTTGCTTGGGTTATTACATAAGAATATCTTGACTGTGCAGAGATTCCTGTTATTGAAAAGAAAATTGAGAACTTGTGATCAAGAGGAATCAGGGGCTGGGATGGAACAGTTATGATCTGAATCCCTTGACATTGCTTTGTGACTTGGCATTAGGGAAATGAATCTAGCTTACCTGATAAAAGTAAATAGAAAATATCATATAAACCTGTAAGAATTGTACATTTGTCCTTGTGACTTGCTTTAGTATATGTGACAAGAGTGTATTCTGAGCTGTACTTGGAATCACAGAAAATCTATTCCTATAGAAGTTGAGGGATTGTCAGTAAGGTTTAAAAGTTTATAAGATGTAAGGAAGTTTTTTGAGAGTTCAAAGCTCACAACTCTGGGAAGGAATGGGGAATGAATATGAATTAATAAGATGGCTCAAACATTTTTTTAAAGATGTGATTCAGGTTCTGTGGACAGCTGTTTATGGTGCTTTTCCTCAGCCAGACCATGTTCTCATCAAGTTCATATTCTTTATTTTGACTGAAAATAACCCAAGCAGCAGTGATTTGGCAAGAAGAAACTTTATTCTTCTTGCACTGGGCAGGGATTTTTATTTAATCTCTCATTCTGAACTTACTGTACTGTTTTCAAAAGTCACAGCAAGTTATTCAGAGTTGACTTTGACAGCACCCTTAGAACACAGGGGAGAATTAGCCCACAACTACAAGATGGTATGACATCTGGAGGAGAAGCCAGGAATCATCCAGCTATTGAGTATCCAGGATGTCATACTTCAGTGAAAGACTTTTAGAGGGCAGTGAAAGCACCTGCTTGGAACAGTACACACACACAAACTGAAAGTTCAATGAATATATATTATATATGTAATTCTTGTACACATCACATCACATCTCCTCTAGTAAATAAAAAGCTATTTCAGGACAGAATTCATTCCATACCACACTATACTACAGTGCCATGCACATAGGAAAGAAATTCAATAAGTGTAAGAGTGAGTAGTGATATTTAAAACAAACTTTACAACAATTAATTTTACTTTCACTAGATGATATTTTTAGTGCCTACTGTGTCCTAGGCACATGCCTGGGCATATAGAAATAAAATGCATAGTCTTTTTCTAGAAGAGTCTCACAGTTCACTAGAAGACATAGACATGTAGTTGAAGAATTTGAGTGCATAGTGAAAAGATGTGCTATAGAGACATGCACAGCGTCCTAAAGTAGTTCAGAGGGTGGGCACCTCACCCAGATTGGAGAGTTGAACTGTAGTCTAGGCATAGAAGAGATATAATGAAACTAGTTAGGATGATATTAATAGAACACTTAAAATTGGATTCCAGACTAGAGTTCTTTCTGCTGGACACAAGAAATATCTGTGTAACATCATAGAAGTCAAAGATCAAGAGTGTTTAGAAAGGCAGTGTTGCCAGAAATTAAGTAAGCATCATTTATCCCTTTATTGACTCCAGGGTACCACACTAAATGCTGAGGATGAGGTAGATAATCGATATGAAATGTCCACAGATCATTATCTCAAGAAATTAAATGACCACCAGGTATAATACTGTACCCACAGGGGAGGTTACACTTCATAGGCATTTGGTGATTACCAATACCGTGGACCCAAGCACATGTTGGTTGGACCCAAACACTGCAGAAAGCAAAGGTAAACTATTGCTGCATTTTTTAGTCAATCTTTATCTTTATTATTTTTCTTATGTTGCTAACCCTATGATGAGACTGTTTGCTCACTCTTAGATCGCCAGGAGTCCAAGCTGACTGGATCACATGTAATAACGTAATACTGTAAATGTGGTGGTGAAATGTCTCTCCAGTTCCAATTTCATATATATAGTTCCCTACTGTATGTTTCAATCTGGTGGTCCTTCTAGTACCTTTAGTTCTAATACAGTAAAAACTCCCATGACTATGACTTAAAATACCCCTCCAATTCTTAGAAAGCATTAATTCTCAGTCCTTCATTACTCATTTTTATGATGCAAATTAAAATGCTTGCTTTTTCTCACACATGCTGTATCATTTTCCACCAATGTGTTTTTGTTCAACTTGTTTCCTCTATTGGAAAACATTTTCTACCATTTCTGTATGTTCAGATTCTACTCCAGAATTTAAGGTTCTGCTCAAAAAGTACCTCCCCACCAGAAAACTTCCGATTCTTATTTTATCATTCCTTAAAAAAAATAAATAAATAAAATCTGAAAGTGACCGCTACTTTATTCAACTTCCATAGCATTAAATCTGTACTCTTGTATTAGAGAAAGTGAGTTGGGTGATATCCATACAGATATAATAATTGAAACCTTAAAATAAAATGAAATTTCCAGAGGGTAAAGTACACAAAAAAATGGAAGAATATCAAGGTCAGAGTTTAAGAAAACACATCCTTTAGAGAGTCTGAAGGAAAAGAGAGTCAGAGAAGGGGACAGATAAGTAGCACAAAACTGTGAGAGAACAAGGAGAAAGGAATGCTTAACATGTTGAATGAGGTAGAAAAATCAAGGAAGAATAAATAAACAATGAATATCTGTTGAATGACTGAAAAGATGAAGAAACAAGAACAAAGGAAAGAAGAAAAAACAAATCAAAAGGCCATTGGATTTAACAAGTCTTTGGTAGTTAAAGAGTGAGGATATAGAGAAATTTCTAGGAGAGAAAGATAAAGAATTGGAATCTGAAAATTTGTGCTGGACTCCTGGATCTTCTATTCTGTAACTTTAAGAAAGTTACTTTTATGAAACTCTTTCCCCATCTCTAAAATAAGGGAAATAACCACCAACTTTACCTACATCCCAGGGTTATTGTATGGATTCAGTAAGAATGTAAGCAAAAGAGCCCAACAAAATGTAAAGGGCTATACAAATGTAAATTGGAATAATTCACATAATATTAAAGTACCCTACAAATGAGAAGGCATTCAATCATCAGTCCAGAAAAGTATTAGGAGCAATGAGTTTACAAAGCTCCATTTAATAGTCATCATGAGTTGCTGTGCATTTATCAGAATTGAGATCATTAGCAAGTATTGTATGAATTTTATTTTTTCAGCTGTGACTTCATTAGAAAGCTATGTGGTATATATTGATTTAGAAAATCAATTATTACACTTATTAAAATAAGAAAAATAGATTTATTTTTCTGTGAATTTCTCTAGGATTAGTGTAGTTCTTTCTGACACTACTTGGATAAATTATAGTCACAGATCCAATTTGTTTCAAACTAGTAGTTCTCAGCCTCCAGGTTACTATTTATTAGTGACATATTTCCAGTACTTGGCTACTAGTAAAAATTGTAAATAGATTCAAGTATGGCCTTGTAATAACATCACTCATTGGATTACATTTCTATATTCTTCTTGAATGAGAGATAAAGGCTAGTATGCCAGGAATTGTTTATAATCCATAACCTGCCTTATTTATGTTACAACTCAAATATCTGTACATTTTTCAGCATGAGTGCCCTCGTAGAAAAAAAAAAAGATTAGTAGTCAACCATATCTTCAGAGATCATCCAGTCCTATCATTTAATTTACAGGTGAGGAAAGTTAAAGCCCAGATAAGGGCAGGGATTTACCCAAAGAGTGCAAGTAGTTAGAATAGAAACAGGAACACGGATTCCCTGACATTAGTTTAAGATTCTGTGCACTCTAACAGCTTTTCTAAAAAAGTTTCAATGTGTGAGGTGTTTTACAGACACATACATATATGCATTCATGTACTTGTATATGCATACATGTCGAGAGGTCAAATACATTTAGAAAGTAATGTACCATATACTACCCTTTTGAAGATTCTATCATGAAGTCTCCCCAAATATCACCAACCACAATTGTAGATAAGACAAAGTTGGGTTTATTGTTTAAACACATTCCTTCAAAAAGCTTTGACTGTGTCTCCGAGTGGGGAAGGTAAGGACAGAATTAACTGAGAATTGGATATTCAGCTTATGGTGGGTATTTCAACATGGAGGTTTGATTATGATTGGCTAAGAATCATGATACAGTCATCCAGAATTGGTGGAAGCATCAACTTGAGGATTTTAAGGGGAGGATTCAGATTCTTATGACTCAAACTGTCTCTTGGGTGCTTTCCATTGACGAGTTGGTGGGACTTTCAGGACTTTCCTATAATGAACAATCAAACCATTTGCTTTGACAGTTCTGGAAGAATAAAGAAATGCTAATGAAGACAATAAAAAAGCAAAGCCATTTTAATATAGACAGCAAGGTGCAGTTTTGGTTTATTAATTAAAATTAACAAGGTTTTACTTTATTTAAACCAGAATTTTTCAACATCTATTTGACAACAGAATTCTGATTTTCACTTTAAACACATTCTAGAAAACTAGACTCTATTTTTTTTCTAAAATTCACACTTCTCCAGAAACTATTTAGAAGTTGATCAGTTATGAACTGTCTGAAAACATTGATGTAATGTACCAGGTAACTTAACTAATAGTAGCAGTTGTTCTGATGGCTGATCTAACCAGTCTGCCTGACTAGGCTCCTTCTATTATACACTATGTAATGATTGCTGCTCAAGTTGTAAAGCTTTTAATTGAGGGCCCATTAGTGCTATAAGAACTAAGTGTCTGGAATAGATCATTCCATTTACCTTTTCATCATTGTGAATAAGAATAATCTTTCTTTTTACCCATATGGCTTACATCTCATTTGTCAATGAGTGGGTGTCATTATTTGCATTTAGAGATGCTCATGTTCAGGTAATTTTCAAATATTGCTTTTCAGCTGTGTTTTAATATAGTTTTTGAAATTTTTTTTCAAACCATTTTAATTAGTACATATTACAGATTAATCACCTGTCAGATTTGATTTATAAAAATGAGACCATCTTGAGTCTGTCAGCTGCATAAAACTATCCCCAAAGCCTTAAGTTCTTCTTTACCTCACCGTATCTTATCTCATCATCTTATCTTATCTTGTCTTGTCTTATCTTATCCTATCTTATCTTATCAAAACTGTGCATTTAGCCTTTTTAAACTTAAAATTGTGCCATGTATTTTTTTCTTCTTGAAGAATATGTTTGTGTCCAACCCCCATTTCCTTAAACGACATAAACACATGCAGATATTTAGTTACAGAGTCATGTAGAACTTTAAGAGAGAAAATACTTAGTGAGTATAAAGGTAATTGTTTGAGCCCAAATGAATTGAAGGGACACTTGTAAATCAGGGTTGTGACTATGATACTGTGTTTGCTAAAACTGCAACTGCTTTGACTTCTTCATTAGGTTGTACTGAGTTGATCCCATAATGCTAAACCTGTGAGTTTCTCTATTATAGTTATTTCTAACAGAGCAAAGAAATTCAAGTTTGGGGCATCTGGATGATGCCAGTTGCATTAATGGGTCAGGTACTCACATGGGCATTGGAAAGCAGCAATGACCACAAGAACAATAACAAAATGTGACCAGGAAAGAGCAAATAGACTGTCACTTGCTCTCTAACTGAAATTCTATGATCCCAAGACACTTGAAGAAAATAATCACTCGTTTGGTGTGTAGATGCACATCATGAAGCTACATGTGTCTTGGCGATGTAAATCATCCTCACCACCAAGTAACACATGAGGTCACTTAGTAGGATGCATGCATGATTTGTTGAAATTTCAGTAAATCAATTTTAATTTTTTCATTTTTAGCATTTACTATTGACCAGCACTTTAACATATATTATCACAGTTTATCATCTCAACAACTCTAGACTTGGCTGTTTTCATATAGCCTTAATAATTTATATCCCTAATATATATTAAATCAAGTAATTCAGCATATGGAGAGACATCAAAACATTTTAATTAAATTCAAAACTTGGAACTAAGAGTTGGAACTTTATTCTGTGACAATAACAAGCCTATAAGCAGTGTCATCAAGCTTTTGGTATAGGGAATTATTTGGTTTGAAAGAGGATATTTGACATATAGTATATCTGAGTCATAATGATAAATCTTATGGCTATATTAGTCAGTACCTTTGTGTATCAACACATTAGGTAAAAAGTTGGATTTTATTTAGTCATCGAGATAAATTTCCAACATGATGTCAACCATCTGGATATTCAGAACCATACATCAATCAACTGTGGAGCCATCTGGGCATTTGGAATTATTTAGAAACTAATAACATAACATGTGATTAATCTGGACTTACTTGACTAGAAACAGTAGGTCTTAGATTCTGGTTCTTTGTTGACCAGTTTCTTATTTTCCAGAATATTGTGCCTTTTCCCCATGTTCTGACTCCTGACCTTCGATCAAATCTAGGAATCTTATCATATTTTTAGTCCTGATCCTATTTAGTCTTTCCCAACACAATATTAGATATTTGATTTACAACATCAGTATTCAGATTAGGAATTGCTTTTTACTTATCCCCCCAAATATTTTGTCATTGTGCTGCCACAGATGATATAGCAGAGTAGTAACTTCAGAATTAGGTTGTCTGGAATGAAATCCTGGTTCAACCATTTTCTAGCTGCATGACCTTGGATTACTTATATAACCTCTCTTGGTTTCATGTTCTCACATTTATATAATAGAGATAATGATCATAATTTTTAGAGCTGCATGTATTAAATGCAATAATGTTCATAGCATGTTTTATACAGATCCTGGTACATAGTACGTGTTCAAAATCATATTAGCACCTCTATCAGTTTTTAATTGAAAAAAAAAATTGGCAGGAAAGAATTAGAGTTTATTTTTTAAATCAACAAACAACAAGGCATCCACATATGAAATGAGGAAGTCAAATTGTCACTATTTGCAGATGACATGATTCTCTATATAGAATACCCTAAAGATTCCACAAGATCACTACTAGAAACAATAAGCAAATACAATAAATTTTCTGGATACAAAATCAATGTTCAAAAATCCATAGTGTTCCTATACTCTAATAATGAAGTGCCAGAAAGTGAAGTGGAAAAAATAATTCCTTTTGCAATTGCAACAAAAAGAATAAAATACCTAGTAATAAATCTAATGAAACATGTGAAGGACCTATATAATGAAAATTATAAGATCCTATTAAAATAAATAGAAGAAGATACAAAGAAATGGAAAGATACCGTGTTCTTGTATCAGAAGAATCAACATATTTAAAATGACCATATTACCTAAAGCATTATACATATTTGATGTAATCCCCATCAAAATCCCATTGGCATTTTTAAAAGAAACAGAACAAAAATTCATCTGATTTTTATGGAACCACGAAAGACCCCGAATCGCCAAAGCAATGCTGAGAGAAAAAAAGAACAAACCTAGAGGGGTCACTCAGCCTGACTTCAAATGATACTACAAAGTGACAATAATCAAAACGGCATGGTACTGGTAGAAAAATGGACACACAGAGCAGTGGAACAGAACTGAGAGTCCAGAATTAACCTCATGTTTATATAGGCAAATAATTTTTGACAGAAAAGCCAAAAACATACAGTGAAGAAAAGAAAGCCTCCTTAATAAATGGTGCTGGGAAAACTGGAAAGCCACCTGCCAAAGAATGAAACTAGACTGTTGTCTATCACGACACACCGATATTAAATCAAACTAAACTAAGGACCTGAATATAAGACCTGAAACAATAAAAAGCATAGAAGAAAACATAGGAACTAAATTCATGGACCTTGGACTTGAAAAGGATTTTATGTATTTGACCTCAAAAGCAAAGGAAGTAAAAACAAAAATAAATGAACAGGACTACATTAAACTAAAAAGCTTCTGCACAGAAAAAGAAATCAACAAAGTAAAGAGACAACCAACTAAATGGGAAAATATATTTGAAAGCAATGCCTTCAATAAGGGCCTAATATCCAAAGTATACAAAGAACTCATACTACTCAATAACAATGAAAAAACCCACAAATGATCCAATCAAAATATGGGCAGAGGACCTGAACAGAGACTGCTCTCAAGAAGACATACAAATGGCCAACAAATATTTGAAAAGATGCTTGACATCGCTAACTATTAGGGAAATGAAAATCAAAACCACAATGAGATACCATCTCACACCTGTTAGTTAGCTGTAATCAACAAGACAAGTGATAAAAAATGCTGGGAAGGATTGGAGAAAAAGGAACCCTCATACACTGCTAGTGGGACAGCAAATTGGTACAGCCACTGTGGAAAACAGTATGGAAATTTCTCAAAAAATTAAGAATTGATCTACTATATGAACTGCAATTCCTTTACTGCATAGAGGAATTTACCCCCAAAGACTTGAAAACTCATATGCAAAAAGATATTTGAACACCGATGTTCAAGTATTTTTCACGGTGGCCAGGACATGGTAACAACCAAAGTGTCCTATGATAAATGATTGGCTAAAGAAGCTGTGGTGCATATATACAATGGAATATTACTCGGCAATAAGAAGAAATGAAATACTGCCATTTGCGATAACATGGATGGACCTCGAGATAATCATGCCAAGCAAATATGCCAGACAGAAAAAGTTGAAGATCACATGATATCATTTATATGTGGGATATAAACCTAAAAGCAACAAACAAACAGGATAAATAGAGACATATGGACATGAACTATAGAGTAGCGCTTACCAGATGGAGAGGGAAAGAGGGAGGTATATGGGGTCAAATATGTGGTGAAAATCTAACTATGTGAGGTGAACACAATGTAAATATATATGCCTTACTGTTAAAATGTTCAGCTGAACATTGGATTTTGTTAGTGTCACCATAAAAATATAAATTAATTAATTAAAAATAAAATCAACAATAATAATTTGTTTCAATTTATCTCACCTATTTTACTTGTCATTCATACATTAGACCTCTTATATTTACATGTCTTTTAGAACAGTGAATTTGTCTTGGAAGTACTGAATCTGTCAGGGGAAAGGTGAATAGGAGTCCATTTTATTTCAAATGCATGAGAAGTCATTTGCCTTTCATATCTTAGATAAATTCTAAGATACTTACTTTATAATTGCTTTATTGTCAGGAGTTTACAATGAAGCCATAAGAGAAAAAAAAATGATCGGCCTAATTGCCTCAAGTGGATATGTAATTCCTAAATCTCTTGTCTAATGAATATAGTAATAGGCCGCCTGTTTCCCCTGCCTCCTTCCCAGTTCAGTATATGAATGAATAGTGCTTCCTAAAATGAATAAACCCAGACATTGAAGTGCTATAATGTTATAATTTAATGGTACCTCAATTTTTAATCTTACATAATCGATAATTTTATATTTTGAGAAAAGATCTATGTCTTTCTTATGACTTTCATTGCACAGTCATCATTAAGGTATCTTCCAGATAGAAGTTCTGGGCTTAAAGGCCCCAATTAGGAGATGAATAAAAATTTAGTAGGGCAGATGAGATGAGGACAGGCAGGTAGTGGAGGTACTTGGTTGATTTGTTCACAACCAAATTTACATCCCACTAGCATAACTGAATTTAAAATTTAGTCAGGCTGCTCAGTGATTATTTTCCACCATTTAAATTTATTATTGAATCTAGCACAATATTCAAAGACTGCCATACATAATCCTATCCAGAATAAATATAAATTAAGTCTAAGTGAGCCTTGCCACTTTTAACGTGTCAGAGATTCTGCTCCAATAATTCAGAATTTGTGATGAGTCAGACTTCTCTAAAAAAAAAGGGAGGTTTAGTTATTCTTGACAGATTAACATGTTAGCAGATAGGGGGAAGTGTGTTTGATCCACTTAAAACACATTGTTTCAAGCACCTAAGAACTCATTTTCTACAAATATTAGCTTGGATGGTTATAAATTATCATGATAAGCTCAATGAAATTTGTCACTGTGTTTATAGTAAGATTTTTTTTTAAGGGCGTTCATTATTTGCTCTACAAAATCCAATGGAATATATGTTTCTCTCTGGTTTCATATTAGGAAAAGTTGCACTTATCAGGAAAATAGACAGTATTAATTAGAGATTAATCTGTGGGCTTTCTAGTCAGGCCTAGCTTCGGTTAAATACTAACTTTGTCACTTCCTAGCTGTACGACCTTGAGAAAGTCAATTAACCTATATGATTTTCAGTTCTCTCGCAACTAAAATGAAAATAATGTATTCCTGTGGTGAGGATTTGATGAATTTATACATTAAAGTTGCTTAGAACTCACCCAGCCAGCACTAGCTAGGATTTGGAGAGTGTGGGGCTCTCAGCCAGTCAGGGCAGTCCCAGGCTGGTGCCATATCCAAAACCTGCAGACTGCTCTCATTTTAGGAGCTTCACCTCCCTGTTTGGGGCCAGCTTCTACCCCTCTACTTTTGGCCCCTAATGCAGTTGGAGTATTAGAACAGACAAGCTATAAATCAAGGTAGTATTGTTGAAGAAGCTGTGCTGCTACCATTGTTAAAAGTGTGGTCTGATCTATTTGGCAGAAAATGAGAAGGCAGTCACCAACTCAGATTATGAAAGTAGACATCTTAATGCTCTTAATGCTGCAGCACATCCAGTAAACCACCTCACTATAGAACAACGGCTGGAAGAGAAAACTCTATAATGCCACAAATAAGAGTACTGTGCAAGAGGATTAATATTTCTATTCCTCAGTATAAAAAGAATGCTAGAACAAATAGCACCGTTAGGAAAGTTATTGTGATTCAGTATACTTTCTAAAAATGAAGCCGTCGCACTCGGCTGTGTTTAGAGGAGATTTACTTATTATTCAGTCTCTACTACTTACCCAACCTGTGTGATTTGAATACAAGCAACCAGGAGACGTGGGAAGATCCTAGTATGTTTTGCCATCTTCCAAATAAGAAATTTCAGTGAAAAATCACCATACTGAGCAGCCTCATAGGGCACGTTGAAAATGTTAAAGTGATAAAAATCTTTGAGGACAAGGTTCATTGACCTCTTTAAGAATAAATAGTTCAGCTAAACTATCTCGTTGAAGGTTGCTGCATGTTGGAAAATAAATATGAAGCAATTCAAACTAAATGGCAATATGTGTATAGTAGAAGTCAATGTTGAAATAACAGAAATGAAAACGTGTATATTAAAATGATTTATTTTTACTTTACAATGGTATATATTTTTGCAAATCCTTTTTTATAAACTCATTAAATTATAACAAGATGTAAAAGAAAGAAAGGAAAGATGGAAGAGAGAGAGAGAGAGGAAGGAAGGAAGGAAGGAAGGAAGGAAGGAAGGAAGGAAGGAAGGAAGGAAGGAAGGAAGGAAGAAAAGAAAGATAAAAAAATGTTTAGAACTATGCCTTACACACATGGAAAATGCTCAGTAAATATTAAGTATGATAGTATAATAATTTGTATTAGAAACCAATTTATTATTTCCCAAATAAACACTGTGTGAATATTTTCTTCTTCATGTTCCTGCCAGCTAGCATAAGTTTCACGTTGTAGCCCACCTCACATAGGGTGGAGACTTGCATGTTGTAATTCCTTCTTACATTCTTCTTATTATTTTAAATTTATTTGACTTTGTTAAAGTATTTTAACCTAAATTCTTTTTCTAATTTAATTATTTAACTTAACTTAATTTAATTATTTAATTTAATTTAATTTTTTTGTGGGATGGTTGATCTTGAGCCTGCAAGGAGCAAGCTGTCCTCAGAATTCTCCAAGTCCATATTTCTTTGCCTCCAATTCTTACATGTCTAGAGATGGGAAACCACAGACACACCTGTGTAGCAGGATCAAAATCTACATATATTAATCAGCCAAACAATTGATAATGAGGCAAAACTAGCTTAGCTTCAGCTATTGTGAAGAATCAAAGTAAAAAAAAAAAGATCTTTCAAAAGTTGTCATTTATGATTTAAATTGACTCTCTCATATTAATATGAATTGATAAAAATAAAAACCTTTCATTATAAAAGTTTGAAGGCATGAAGAGAAGATGAGAGAACTGACTAAAGAATACCCATATATCAAGTACCTAGATTATACAATCGTGAACTTTTGCCACATTTGCTACTTCTTTATTTTTCTACATTTATTTAAAAATAAACACAAATGCTTGATGTTTTACCCCTAAATATTCCAGCATGCATGTCTAAAAAAATAAGGAAATTTTCTTTTGTAACCATAGTGTTATTGAGATACCCTACAAAAGTAACAGTATGAACTAGTGTATTTTAAGAGACTGTGGACTCCTTGAAGAACAAGGATAGTGGTTTCTACTATTCTTTATATCAATTATTAATACAGATATGAGTATATATGCTCAGTGCATCATTGTGAATTGCCTAGTCATTTAGTTGCCTCATACCATGTTATTGCATATGTTTAGTTCTTTCCTCTGGAGCATAAAAAGTAGAAAACCTTTCTCTGCTTTTCTTGTTCCTTTTTTCCTGTCCCTTCTGAAATTATTAAGAGCGAAAACAATGGAGGGAAATTAAAATTCTCTTCCTCTGTAAATATATGCAGTCTTCCCCTTTCCCATGATTCCCTGTCTCTGTAGGCAAATTCATAACTCTTTCCCAACTGTCAAAAATCACTGACTTCTCATGATCTGTGATAGTTAATGTTTGTTGGATACTATGAGATTCATAGATGGAAGTTGTAATATATAACTGGAGCTATCTTAATCCCACTGTTGAAATGAATTGTGTTAGTAATAACAAAAATAGTTATTATATCAACTCTAGCAGCAGCAATTCTATGACAAGTCATAGTAACTACTAGCTCCAATCTTTTTCACCTTTTTTATAGAGTATCCTTATTTCTTTTCCTTTCTAGTTTTTAAATTTATTTTATCATTTGGAAAATAATGATTCTCTGCATAGAAGAGATATGAAATCTTGAATTTTACCAGGTATGATTAGTGTATTGCCCATTTGAAGCTTTACTTGTTTTTTAAAAAATACATGATTTAGTCACACCATTATCCTCTGGGGAGCAGGCCAAAATAATGCTATTGGAAATATCAGACCACTCAAAGTACTTTACCACATGAAAAATGCACATAATTATTTAATAACATATTTTATTAGTGCTTCCCTCAATTCATTCTTCCTTGCTGTGTTCTCCTCTGTATTAGAGATTAAATCTTAAGTCAAATATTTAATCTTGGAACAATCATCACATTTAGAGAAACATGGGTTCCATCATGCCTAGACAAGCACTGTGCAGCTTTTGTTGGTTACTGATAGGATTGCTGTCACTCTTTGCTATTATGGGCTACATTAATACTGCCAGGAACAGGGGACTTTGGCATTTTGGCACTTGCTCTTTGCCAGGCTCTAAACTTTCTTCTAAGCTTTACAAATTGGCTACACTGAGATTTTAGGAGTTCTTTTTGACATTACCACTGTTGTCATAATTGAAAAATACACTAAATGTTTATGTTGTCTGGTTCTTTTTCTAGTTTAGTGTTTTCAGTACATGAGACATTTATTTCACATATATCAGTTTGATACAAAGTACTAATATTCACATTTGATAGTATGAATCATCTTAAATGCATTTCAGGATTTGATTATTAACATTAAGATTGAGCAAGAACTAATTGGTCAATTTTATAGATGAGCAAGCTACACTTTTTATTTTAATTTTCTAAGATCATAAAATTTAAGAAGAGTCCAACTCTCTTGAATTCTGACCAACTGTAATGTGCTGCCTTCTAATCTAACTAGCTTATTCTATTAATGATAATTTGACAGAGAACCCGTAACCACAAGCCAAGAGAGTATGCTGTAGAATTAGTTGTAAGAATATAATGAATGAATGACAACAGATATAATTTAGAGAAGATTGATCAGCAGCCTTTATTCATAAGATGGTACAATTGAATGAACCTGTATTTCTAGGTCTCTACTATTTATATTTCCATGTTGATCAAGGTTTCTACCAAGTAAATAATGACAATTGTGGGGGATAAGTCACAAATGTAACTTTCTTCCCAAAGCCTACAATAGAAAGAGGACATTCAATGAATGTGAGTGTGAATGTGTTTTATTTCTGAAATAGTTTGGCGAATCTTCATTTTTTTAAATTCAAAATTATTAGAGTAACATTGATTAACTAAATCAAATAAGTTTCAAGTGGTTTCTTGTTGAATTATACACTCAAAACTTATTTTATATATATTTATTGCATTGTATGTTCACCATCCAAAGTTAAATTTCCTCTGTCACCAAATATTTGAGCATTTTACCCCTATCTATCTACCTCCACCCAGTAACCAGTAATTCAATATCCATGCCCACGAATTCCTGTTTGTTTGTTGCTTTCAATTTCATATCCCACATATAAGTGATATCCTGTGGTTTTCAACTTTTTCTGTCTGACATATTTCACCTAGCCCAATAATCTCCAAATTAATCCATGTTGTCACAAATGGCAGTATTTCATCTCTTCTTATGGCTGAGTAATATTCCATTGTATATATGTGTCACAGCTTCTTTATTCAATCATCTATTGTAGGATACTGGCCACCGGGAATGATGCTGCTATGAACATCGGGGTGCAAATATTTTTGTGAATAAATGATTTCAAGTTTTTTGGGTAAATACCTAAAAGAAGAATTGCTAGATCATATGGTAATTCAATTGTTAGGTTTTTGAGGAAATTCCATGATGTTTTCCATAGTGGTTGTACTGATTTGCAATCCCACCAGAAATGTGTGAGGGTTCTTTTCCCCTCAAATTCTCTCCAACACTTGTTATTACTTGCCTGTTGATAAAAGCCATTCTAACAGGTGAGAGATGATATTTCATTGTGGTTTAATTTGGATGTCCCTAATATCTAGTGAAGTAGAGCATCTTTTCATATGTTCGTGGGCCATTTGTACATCTTTGTAGAAGTGTCTGTTCAGGTCCTCTGCCCATTTTTCAATTGGATTGATTGCTTTTTTGTTATTGAATTATATGAGTTCTTTGTATACTTTGGATATTAGGCCCTTATCGGAAGTGCTGTTTGCAAATATATTCTCCCATTCACATGATTGTCTCTTTGCCTTGTTGATCGTTTCTTTTGCTGTATAGGAGCTTTTTAGTTTGATGTGCCATTCTTTTTTTTTTTTTTTGCTTTTACTTTCCTTGCTTTTTAGGTCAAATTCATAAAATTCTTGAGTTTAGTTCCGATGTTTTCTTCTATTTTTTTTTTTTATTGTTTCAAGTCTTATATTCAGGTCCTTAATCCATTTTGAGTTACTTTTGGTGTGTGGTAATAGACAACAGTCTAGTTTCATTCTTTTGCAAGTGGCTTTCCAGTTTTCCCAGCACCATTTATTGAAGAAGATTTCCTTTCTCCATTGTATGTTTTTGGCTCTTTTGGCAAAAATTATTTTCCTATGCAAACATGGATTTACTTCTGGACTCTAGATTCCACTGGTCTGTGTGTCCGTTTTTCTGCCTATATTATGCCACTTGATTATCATCACTTTGTAGTATAATTTGAAGTCACACAGAGAGTTACCTCTGGTCTTGTTCTTTTTTCTCAGGATTGCTTTGGCTATTCAGGGTCTTTTGTACTTCCATACAAGTCTAATGAATTTTTGTTCTAGCTTTTGTAAATGTCATTGAGATTTTGATAGGGATTGCATTAAATCTGTGTAATATTTTTGGCAATAAGGTCATTTTGTTTGTTTGTTTATTTGTTTTTTAAGAAGGTTATTTTAACTATGTTGATTCTTCTGGTCCAAGAACACGAAATCTATTTTAATTTCTTTGTGTATTCTTTTATTTCTTTTAATAATGTCATATAGTTTTCAGTGTGTAGGTCTTTAACATGTTTTGTTAGGTTTATTCCTAAGATTTTTTTTTTTTTGCTACAATTGCAAAAGGCATTTTCTTCTTTTTCTGACAATTAATTATCAGATTATAGGAATGATAGGGATTTTTGAACATTGATTTTGTATCCTGAAACTTTACTGTATTTGTTTATTATTTCTGGAAGTATGTTGGAGTCTTTAGGGTTTTCTAGAGAATCATGTCATCTGCATATAGTGAGTTTGACTTATTCACTTTCTATTTGGCTACCTTTTATTTATTTATTTTTTTGCCTGATTGCACTTGCTAAAAAGGCCAGTATTATATTGAATAACAGTGGTGATAGTGGACAACCTTGTCTTATTTCTGATCCTAGAGGAAAGTTTTTTAGTTTTTCACTGTTAAATATAATATTAGCTGAGAGTTTGTCATATATGGCCTTTATTATTTTGAGTTACTTTCCTTTTATTCCCCTTTATTTTTTTAATCATAAATGGATGCCATATTTTCTAAAAATATTTTTGCTTCTATTGATATTAATCATATGATTCTTGCTTTTTATTTTGTGTATGCGGTGTATCACATTAATCAATTTGCATATGTTAAAACTTCCCTGTGCCCTTGTAATGAAAGCCTCTTGACACAGTATATAATTTTTTTAATGTGTTGTATTCGGTTCACTAGTATCTTATTCAGGATTTTAAATTTGTGTTCCTGAGAGACATTGATCTGTAGTATTCTTTTTTTCTGTTATCTTCACTAAGTTTTGCTTTCAGTGTAATATTGGCCTCATAAAATGAGTTAGGAAGTGTTGCCTCTTCTTCAATTTTTTAGGAGAGTTTGAGAATTGGTATTAAATTCTTTTTGAATGTTTGGTAGAATTGACTGGTGAAGCCATCTGGTCTTGGCTTTTTATTTTTTGGTAGGTTTTTGATAGTTATTTCCATTTCCATACTGCTGCTTGGTCTATTTAGATTTTCTACTTCTTTGTGATTCAGTCTAGGAAGGCTGTATGTTTTTAAGAATTTGTCCATTTCTTCTAAGTTATTAAATTTGGTGTCATATAATTTTTCATAGTAGTCTTGTATGATTCTTTATATTTTGGTAGTATTTGTTGTAACTTCTCTTTCACTACTGATTTTGTTTATTTGTATCCTTATTCTTTTTTCATTAATGACTTTGGCTAGGGGATTGTCAATTTTATTAATCTTCTCAAAGAACCAGATCTTTGTTGCATTATTTTTATTTATTGCCTTTTTGTTCTCAATTTTATTTAATTCTGATGTATTTTGATTATTTATTTCCTTCTGCTAATTTTAGACTTCATTTCTTCTTTTTTTTCTATTTTTTTAAGATGTAATCTTTGGTGTTTATTTGGGTTCATTATTGTTTGTTGAGATAGGCCTGTAATAATATGAACTTTCCTCTTATTACCACTTTTGCTGTGTGCCAAAAGTTTTGATATATTGTATTTTCATTCTCATTTATTTCTATGAATCTCTTGATCTCTCTCATTATTTCTTCTCTGACCCAGTCATTCTTTCACAGCATGTTGTTCAATCTCCATGTGTTTCTGGTTTTTCCTGCTTTCTTTTTACGATTGATCTCTAATTTTAAAGCATTATGGTTAGAGAATATATTTGATATGATTTCAATCTTAAATGTTATGAAGCTAGTTTTGTGTCCCAACATGTAGTCTATCCTCAAGAATGTTTATGTGTAGTAGAGAAGAATGTATAAGCTGCTATTTTGTGATGAAAGGCTTTGTAAATGTTGATTATGTCCACTTGGCCTAATGTATCATTTAAGAATGTTATTTTCTTATTGCTTTTCTTTTTGGATGATCTATTAATCTCTGACAATGGGGTATTCAGTTCTTCTACTATAATTGTGTGTTTGTCAGTTTTTCCCTTTAGTCCTTTTAGTACTTGCTTTATATAATTTTTGCACCCTAATTGGGAGTATAGATATTAATAAGTGTTATATCTTCTGGTTGTATGGATTTCTTTATCATCATCAAATGTCCATCATTGTCTCTCATTACCTTTTTTATCTTGAAGTCTGTTTAGTCATATATAAGTACATCTACACCTATTTTTCTCTGGATGCCATTTCCTTGGATTATCAATTTCCACACTTCATTTTGAGTCTACATTTCTCTTTGGAACTGAAATGTGGCTCCTGGAGGCAGCATATGATTGAGTTTTGTATTTTGATTCAATCTAATACTCTGTGTCTTTTTATCAGTGAGTTTAGTACATTTACATTTAGGGTGATTATTGAAATATGAGGTTTTCCTATTGACATTTTATCTTTTGGAACTCAGTGTCTCCATATTTTTTTTGTCTTTGTGTTTCTGTCTTTTTAAAAAAAAATTTGTGGTGTTTTATATTTTTCCCCCTCCATTCCCTCTTGTTTTATGCTATGTGTCTCAGTTCTGGATTACTTGTGTGTGGTTACCATTAAGTTTAGTAAGGAATAGTATATATCTATATCTATACACACACACAGTAGTCTTTTTTATTTTTCTGTGTGCATATTATCTCCATTCTCCTTAAAGAATTTGGATCTTTACCCCACCCCTTTCCTGTTTTAGTTCTCTCAAATTATCCCAATTTATGCTATACATTTATTTCTAGGTTGCAGTAGTACTTGTCTTCTTTTTTCCCCGTTTTATTGAGATATTATTTACATATAATGGAGCATAAGTTTAAGGTGTATGACATAATAATTATACACACACACATACATTCATACACACATATACACACATACATGATTATCACAAGTTTAGATAACATTCATCACCTCACATAGTTATTATTTTTTTCTTATAATGAGAAAAGTTAAGATCTATTATCTTGGCAACTTTCAAATATACAATACAATGTTGTTAACTATAGTCACCATACTGTACTTCACATCCCTGGTGCTTATAACTTATAACTGTACCTTTTGACTACTTCACACATTTTCTCCATACCCTGCCTCTGATAAACACCAATCGATTCTGTTTTTATGCATTTTGTGGCATTTTTAAAAAAGTTTTTACATATAAGTGAGATCATACAGTATTTTCTTTCTCTGTCTTAGTTCACTAAGAGTGTACAAATTTAAACCTACATCAACAATGCTGAGACTGCCTGATTCCCTTTATTGTTCCCAGTACAGAGTATTATGAACTTTCTGATCCTTTCCAATCTCATAGGTGAAAAGTGTTATTTTAAACTTGTTTAATATGTATTTATTTTATAATAAGTGAGATTGATACTTTTCATGTTTGCAATAATCATTTTTATTTCTCTTTATGCAAATTGTCTGGTTCTACCTTTTGTCTATTTTTTTCTAGCATATTGTTGGTCTGCTCACTTACTGATTTGTAAGAATTATTTAAATAGTAAGAAAAGTTAGCTTACCATTTGGAAAAAATTCCTACCCAATGGCACAAGCCAAGATTAATTCTATATTGATTTAAAATGTGAATATATAAGAATAAATATTGGATATTAGTAAACATATACATAATCTTCTGGTGAAGAGAAACTTTGCCATATAAACCGAAAAACAGAATTCATAAAGAAAATAGTAACAGATTAGAATATATAAAAATTTCAAAATTTATGTAGAAAAAAGCAACTAAAACAAACTTAAAAAGCAAACAACAGCTGCATATGTGCATATATGAGAGAGAAAGAGAAAGAATGAACATAATGAAAGTGGTAAAGATATAGAGAAGTGATCATTATACATTACTGCAGGTTTCAATTTTGTCTAACTAAAATGTTGAGAAAAGTAATAGTAAGAAAGAAATGATAGAGAAGCCTTAATTACTAAAATTTAGAATTAAAAATTAAACAATGACTACCGCAGGATACAGATTCTTTCTAAAAGTGTTATAAAGTTAAAAGCAATAAACTAGAAAATCATTTTTTTAATTTATTTATGTTAATTAGTTTCAAGTATACAGTACATTGTTTAGACATCTTTATAGTTCATAAAACTATCCCCCAGCTGCTCCCTCCATCCTCTGACCCTCCACCTAGCCAACATATTCATGCTAAGTGTATTCCCTATGCTGTGCTCCCCATCCCAATGACCATCAATCAGCTACTAATTTGTACTTCTTCAACCCTTGATCCCATTCTCTCAGCCCCCAAGCCCCCTCCCCTCTGTGCTTCACCAAATTTTTCACTATATTTGTGAATCTGTTTTTGATTAGTTTATTCTTTTTATTCCTTTGAGTCTGCATATAAGTGAAATCATATGGTGTTTATCTTTCTCTGTCTGACTTAAATACTTTCCAAATCCATCAAAGCATTATCATTTTCCATCCCCTTCCTTTTAGTCTGTGTGTGTCTTTTAATCTGAAGTGAGTCTTTTGTATTTTTTTATTCTTAAAGAAGTCCCTCCATCATTTCCTGTAATACTGTCTTGGTGGTGATAAATTCTTTTAGCTTATTTTTGTCTAGAAAGCTCTTTATCTGTCCTTCAACGCTAAATGATAGCTTTGCTGGATAAAGTATCCTTGGTTGTAGATCTTGGGTCTTCATCCTGTCAATTTTTTTTTTGGCCAAGCCCTTCTGTCCCACATAATTTATTTTGAGAAATCAGTTGCCAGTCTTACGGGTGTTCCCTTATAAGGAATTTTCTGTTTTTCTCTTGCTGCTTTTATTATTCTTTCTTTGTATTTAACATTTGGCATTTTACTTATGATGTGTCTTGGTGTGGGCCTCTTTGGATCCCTGATTTTTGGAATTCTCTGAGCTTCCTGAGGTTTTATATCTATTTCCTTCACCAGGTTAGGGAAGATTTCCATCATTATTTATTCAAACAGCTGTTTAGCATCTTTGTTTTCTTTAGTTATGCCAATCAGATGGATATTTTGACCCTTAATAGTGTCTCATAAGCTCCTTAAACTATTTTTATATTCTTGGCATCTTTTCTCTTGCCATTCTTATTGTGTGTTCTTGGCTTTTCCATCATATAGATAGGGCATTTGGTCTTTTTCTTTATTCACTGTCTATTCCTTTATTTCATTTAATATACTTCTCATCTCAGATAATGTGTCCTTCATTTCAGACTGGTTCCCTTTTATAATTTTCATTTCTATTTTTATGTTTTTTATCTCTATTGAAGTTCTCTACACTTCCCAAAAGTTCACTGAGCACCTTTATAACCAGTGTTTTGATTACTTGACTCTATAATATCTGGATAATATAATAATTTTTTTCTGTTCTCTCATATGGCTTCTGCTTCTTTGTCTTCCCATTTTGGCTGTCTTTCCATGTACTAAGCAAAGCTCCCAAGTCTCCACATCTTATTAGTGTGGATTTGTGAAGTAGGTGTCCAATGGCACAGTCTTGAGAGGGATTCAGCTGCAGGCCAAATTTAGCCCAAACCTCTACACCTCTGGAAATACCTGTCAAGATTCAGCAAGCAATCCACAGATACTGTGCTTATAGTTGCCTCAAAAGGCCATACCAGAAACCAAGGCCAGCTTCCTCCAGTGTGAGTCTAGGGATTGCTCAGCAAGAAGCACCTGACTTGCTGAGAATATACCTGGATGTGGCTTGAGTAGGACTGTTAGTTGGGGAGGCAGAGTTTCAAGGAATCTTCTGGATGGAGCGACCTCTGTTATCCATTTTGACAATGACACAGCTATGACAGTACTGTGTCCAGCTCACTGGTATGGGGAAGGCCTCATCAGGAAACAATGGATACCTCCGGTATCTCTGTGCTGGGTGGGTCTCGCCTCAGCCCTCACTCTGATGTCTCCCTGTAAGTCTCTGGTGGCCCCTGCGTGCAGCCAAATTGGCACTGCTGCTCAGAGCGAGCGGGTCCATCACCACAAAAATTTGCTTGTAGATGCAGCCCCTTTGAAAGGCTTCTGCTGCTGCCATAGCCTCTGTCTCACTCAGCTGCTCAGGACTTGGCAGTCTCGTGTCCTCGTCCTGTCCTGCCTTCTGCCATCACATGGTGATTTCTTAGATTTCTTTCTATTTGTATGGCTTTTTCATCTAGATCCCAGATAATTTTTTTTTGCTGCTGCTCCCTGTTTCTGTCACAACTTTGATTTGGTCACTAGAGTGATGAACAGAGTCTCTAACATCTAAGCCATTTTTTCCCTCCATAAACTAGAAAATCTATTTTTTTTTAATCTAGATTCCAAACCCTCCCATGCATGCTCCTCCATGCTCTACTCCCCATCTGTCTGCCAGAATGTTGATATTCAGGACAAAATGGAAGCCATGTGTTGAGGATTGGAGTGCTTTCTCAGCTTGAGTAAGTCTCACTTTTTGTCATGCTCTCTCAGCTTTCATTGCATAACATTTCAAAGATTCCAGAGGAGTCTTTTGTCTTTTTGAAGTGTTTTTTTTTATCTTTAACCATTATGTAATATTTAAGCTTATAATACCCTGTTTTTAATTATGGTTACACTTTCCTTCTTCTATCCACTATTTAGTCATCTTATTCATGTATTTTTTCTCCTTTTGTTTTAGGTATAATGACCCCCTTCAGTATTTCCTGTAATGCAGGTCTTGTGGTGGAGAATTCTCTCAGCTTTTGTATGTCTGGAAAGGTCTTTATTCTCCTTCATATTTAAAGGAGAACTTCACTATATATATATATATATATATATATATATATATATATATATATATATATATATATAT
>PVKZ01000608.1:0-16849 GCA_004027375.1 Macroglossus sobrinus | reverse complement strand
CCTTGATAATTTTCTTTGTCATTAATTTTTGACAATTTTAATATAGTGTGTCTTGGAGAAGGCCTTTTTGGGTTGAGATAATTGAGTGTTCTGTTTGTTTCTTGGATTCAAAGATTCAGTTCTTTCCATAGATTTGGGAAATTCTTGTCAACTATTTCTTTGAATGTGCTCTCTGGCCTCTTCACTGTCTTTTCTCCTTCTAGTATACTCTTTCTTTCTATGTTGCTTTTACTGATGGTGTCAGATAATTCTTGTGGAGTTTTTTCTTTTTCTTTTTTTTCTCAAGTCTCCCTCTTCTTCCCTCTGTATCATTTCCAGATTTCTGTCTTTGATATCACTAATTCTTTTCTCCACCTGGTCAATTCTGTTTTCTAAGCTTGCTATTTCATTCTTCATCTTTTTAAATGTGTCTTCATCTCCAGAAGTTTTATTTGATTTTTTTCTAGGATTTCAGTCCCTTTGTAAGTATTTTGTTGTCTTATTTTGTTTCTAATTTCTTGCAATTGTTGGTCAGAATTTTCTTGCATGTCATTGAAAAATGCAATCCTGAATTTTCTGTCATTTAAATTGCAAATTTCTATGTATTTAAGCTTATTTTCTGGAGCTATTCACTTTTATCTATCTATCTATCTATCTATCTATCTATCTATCTATCTATCATCTATCTATCTATCTATCTATCTATCATCTATCTATCTATCTATCTATCTATCTATCTATCTATCTATCTATCATCTATCTATCTATCTATCATCTATTTGAGCTGTCTTGTACCCTTGGTTGTTCATGGCATTTGATGGACTATTTTTCCACCAAGCATAGGATTGTACTCTGATTTTTTTCTTTTCAAAACAAAAATTTATTATGGAGTAATTCCTCTTTAGCACATTGATAAGAAGGGGATTTTCTTTTAATTTCCAGTAGGTGATGTCCAAGCCTCTTCGGTCTTTGCTTTGAAACTAAAAATGTTCCTTTCTCTCTGGTAGACTGTGTACTTTCTCTGCTATCAGATGGGTTCAGTCTCAGGATTCTGCCCCGGTGAAAGGGTGCGAAGGGTGATGAAGGTCTGTGACTCTGAAGAGGCCCTGAAGTCCCTTTACTGCCCCAACAGTCAAATGCAATGTTCTACTGCTTTCTTCCCAGTCTCAGTCTGACTGTGTGGGGTAAGTGTTAATTGTGAGGGGCCTGGTTGTTTGTGGCTGCTTCCCTTCCCATGGTGCTGTCCCCTCAGGTCTCAGCTGTCCTGCTTCAATACCTCTGCACCTATCTCTGGTACTGTTGGTAGTGTATATTTCAGTACCAGTTGTGCAAATTTCTCCTGAACTTCAAGGTGCTAGTGCTGAGAGGACATAGGGTGGGTGGAAGGCTTGTGGAGTGAGGGTTGCAGCCAGGTTCCATGACTCAGCCTTCCACTTGGAATCAGTGGCTGGTAAGACACAACTATCTCCCCTATGCACTCAGTCCCTATTCCCCTCTCTGCCCTGATCTCTGGGCTCCGCTGCATGGGACATGCTCATCACTCATGCAGATTTTGGGAATTGGCCATGAAATCTCCCCTCCCTCTTCTCCTGCAGGAAGCTCTGGCTGTGTATGGAAGCTCCTTTGTTTCTTCCATTCTACCTCACCTCCAACTCATGCCATTTTGACCTTCCGATGCTCTGATGTGCAGATCTCTCAGATGCACTTGTGTGCAGGTTGGGTGTTATTTGTTGAGTTGTAGATTTCATCTTGTTATTATTTCAAGGAGAGAGATCCGGGGAGATTCTTCATGCTGCTATTCTTCTGAGGTCACTCTGAATCTTCATACTTTTTTTGATCAAAAGTTACCCCTAGAATAATTATGTTACAATGTGTATGCTAAGGGTATTGATTCAATACTTAAGTAATTATTATTGAAGAAGAACTAACTTGAGTATTTCCAAATGATGTGAATGAGACATTGACTTTTAGAGAATCATCTTACTACTAACCACATGGCAAAGTGATGATTAGTGGTTGAGTGGTTGTTGTAGTAAAAAATCGGAACACCCCAAATAAACAGATACCTAACAGTCTCAGGATCTTATGGTCCTCTCCTTTAAAATGTATCAAGTAGTCTCTTCATGACCCTGCCACCTTTCCTTCCTCTTTCTTTCCACCAACCTCCTTTCTGCCCACCATCTTCTCTAGTTACACTTGATTTAACCAGAACTCCTACCACTAACTCAAATGGAAAATATACAGAATTGCTGCCCAGAAAGCAGGCATGTGGCAGAATACTCTTGGATGCCAGCAGTTTCATTCAGTACTAATGACAGTGTGCAAGAGCTATCAGTCATTTCAGGGAATATTCATGTCAATAGAATGGTATATTCCATATTCAAATTTTCTCAACTGTCTCAATAATGTCTTTTATAATATTTTCCTGATCCAGAATCCAGTAGGATATTATGCATTGCATTTGTATATCATGTATTTCTCCTTTAATCTAGAAAATTCCTTAGCCTTTTTAAAATTAAAATTTATTTTATTTATTTATGTATTTATTTTTGATGTGATTTTTTTATATTAGTTTCAGGTATACAGTTCAATGGTTAGACATTTGTATAATTTATAAAATGATTCCCCCAATTACTCCAGTACCCATCTGGCATTATACACAGCCATTATAATAATATTGATTATATTCCCTATTCTGTACTCTACATCTCCATGACTGTTTTATAATTATTCATTTGAATTTCATAATCCCTTCATCTTTTTTACCCAGTCCTCCAATGCCCTTCCCCTCTGTCAATAATTTAAATCATTTTAAATTGATTTCATGACATTGGCATTTTTGAAGCAACTAGGCTAATTGTTATGTAGAATTGTATTCAATTTGAATTTGTCTATTTGTTTCTTCATGAATAAATTCACATTATCCATTTTTGACCAGAATACTACTTGAGTGATCCCTGTGTTCCTCTCTATGTCTAACTTCAAAGAGTACATGATTTATCTTTGTCCCATTATTGGTTACTCTGATCACTTGCTTGAGGAAGTATCTGACAGATTAATACACTGTAAAGGCATCTTTTATCCTGTAAAATCAATGAACACTGTGTTGGGTGACACTTTAAGTTGATTTGAATTTCCTATTCCACAAAACTTTTAGTTGATGATTTTTTCCTGGATCAGTTTTTACAATGGTGGTTGCCAATTGGTGATTTCTAACTCATTCTGCATGAATGAGTTGGTATTCTTATGTACAAAGGAGATTTCCCCCTCTTTTATTAGTATTCCAATGAACTCACAGACTTTTTATTTTCCATCCATTGCTGTCCATTTAAAAATATACAAATCTTCTATGTACAGCTTAGTGAATTATTTTTATTACACTTTTAACCATGTTTAAATGTCTGGTTCAGGGCATGTAGAACATTTGTTTTTCAACCATCACCACCATTCATCTCCAAAAAATTTTCATTTCCTCAAATTGAAAATACATACCCATTAAACAATAACTGTCCTTTCCCACGTCCACTGCCCTGCTGCAACTACTGTTCTACTTTCTGTCTTTATTAATTTGACTATTCTAGCTACCTCATATAAATGGAATCATAAAACATATTATTTTGTGACAGGATTATTTCATATAGTATGTCTTCAAGATTCATCCATGTTATAACAAGTGTCAGAATTTTCTTTTTTAAGCTGAATAATATTTTTTTGTGTGGATATACCTCATTTTTCCTTATATGGACACATAGGTTGCTTCCAATTTGGAGCTATTATAAATAATACTTCTATGAATATTGACATATAAATATCTGTTTGAGTCCCTACTTTCAGTTTTGGGGTATATTACCAGAAGTGGAATTGCTATATTATAAAGTACTTATATTTAATTTTTGAGGAACTGCCATAATGTTTTTCATAGGATCTGCACTGCTTTACATTCTTACCAGCAATATTCAAGAGTTCTAATTTCTCCACATCCTTTCCAACACTTTTCCTGTTATTATTTTTTATAATAATCACCCTAATTGATATGTAATAGTATCTCATTATGATTTTCATTTATGTTTCTCTAATGATCAGGGATGTTTAACATCTTTAATGTGCTTTTTGGCCATTTGTATTTCTTCTTTGGAGAAATTTCTATCCAAATTCTTTGTCCATTTTTATGTTTTTGTTTGTTCTATATTTGTTATTAAATTGTAAGTTTCCTTTATATATTTTGGATAGTGATATCTTATCAGATATATGTTTAGTATAAATATTCTATTCTGTGGGTGGTTTTTCACTCTTGATTATGCCCTTTGATGCACAAAAGTTTTTACTTTTGATGAAGTTAAATTTATCCATTTTTTCCTTTTGTTGCCTATGCTTTCTGTGTCATACCGAAAGAATTATGCCCAAATTAAATGTCATGAAACTTTCTTCCTATATTTCCTATGAGGAGTGTTATAGATTTTTTATATTATATTTAGATTTTTAAAAATCTATTTTATGTTAATTCTTGTATATGGTGTAAGGTAAGGGTCCAACTTCATTTTGTGTGTGTGTGGATATCCACCTTTTCCAAAATAATTTGTTCAGAAGACTGCTTTTCCCCATTGAATGGCATTGGCTCCTTTATCAAAAATCACTTGACCATATATGCAAAGTTTATTTCTGGATTCTTTAGTATATGTCATTGGTTTAAATGTCTCTTTATAATAGCACTGCACTGTTTTGGCTATTGTAGCTTTGTAACAGCTTTTGCAATCAGGAAATGTGAGGCCTCCATTTTATACTTTCTCAAGATTGCTTTGGCTATTTGCAGTCTCTTGAGATCCATGTGGTTTTTTAGATGGATTTTTCTATTTACACACATGAAAAAAGTCATTGGTATTTTGATAGGGTTTTCATTACACCTGTAGATAGCTTTGAGTGTTTTTTGGCATTTTAATAATATTAAGTCTCCCAATCCATAAATGCAGAGTTTATTTGCGCCTTTAATTTATTTTAGCAACATTTGTACTTTTCAGTGTACCAGTCTTTCCCCTTCAGGGTTAAATTTATTCCTAAGTATTTTATTATTTTGGTGCTGCTGTAAATGGAACTATTTTCTTAATTTTATTTTTGAATTATTCATTGTTATTATATGGAAATAACTGATTTTTATGTGTTCCTTCTTATCCTGCTCAGTGAATTTTTACAAATAAATGCATCCATGTAATCAACACATCAAGTTATATAACTTTTCTATCATCCCAGAAAATTTTTCATGCCACTTTATAGTCAATACTCTCCAAGTACTATTGTAGTCTATTAACATAGATTTGATCTGTAAGTTTTAAAATCAAATATATTTTGAATCTCATATAATAGATTCAAATAGTATGGCACACCATTGCTCATTTTTTAATGAACAGAAGTTATTTAGGTGCCTATATTTTGTTAAGTAAATATTCCAAGTAATTGATAGTTATACTGAAACAGAGTCCCTACCTCCAAGGAACTTAAGATTTAATAGGAGAAAGAAGTTACCACCACTTGAAGAAGTGGTAGTATAGGGTAGAAGCAAACTGAATTGGATGGACAGGCTCTCATTGTCCTGGAATTCTTCTTCCAGGTGATTAGGTAAGAAAGATGGAAGGGTTTTTCAGATAAAGGGGAAAAATGTGTAAGTATATGGACATATTGGGTTTGTCTGGGGAGTGTATTTGCATGGCTTTCAGTCCAGTGGTGAGCAAGCAGGGGTATCTTGTGCTCAAAATGTTTTTTAGATGCATTCATATTATCCCTGTATTAACAGTTTATTATTTTTATTGCTGAAGAGATTCCATTTTATGACCATGTCAAAATTTAGTTATCTATTCTCTTGCGAATGGGCATTTGGGTTATTTCTAGGATTTGGCTTCTGCAAATACAGGTTATATAAACATTCTTGTTAAGATTGTTGGTAAGCATATGTGCTTATTTCTCCTGGATATATATCTATGTGTGAAATAACTACATCATATAAGTGTACATTCAACTTTAAAAGACACTCCCACGTTTTTTCTCATAGTGGTTGTATGATCTTGGCATTGAAATTCTTTATTATTTTGTCCATTATGGTTCATGTGTGTGGTGAGATCTCATGATGGTTTTGATTTGCAGTTTCCTGATTACAAATGATGTTGAGCATATTTTTATATGTTTATTGGCCAATCAGATATCTTCTTGGGGGGGCTTGCTCTTTGGGAGTTTTGACTATTTTCAAAATATTTATTATTTATTATTTTCTTAATGGAAACACATTTTTTTTTTTAGGAAGGAATAATAAGATATTATCTTAAACCTTATACAATTAAAATTGGAAGTTAAGATCAATATTCATTTTCTGTTTACAAAATTAGTAATTGGCAATTTATCTTTTTCTAATAGTTTATTGGTGACCATTTTTAAAAAAAAATTTGTTTTCCTCATTGAGTTTTAGGAGTTTTTGTATTTTCAAGATGAGAAAAAATACAATTAATTGATATTACACATTTTCTTCCAGTTTGCAGCTTGCCTTTCATTTTCTTTATCATGTTTTCTTTTTTATGAACAGAAGATCTGGATTTTGATAATGTCTATATTTTTTAAAGCTCATCTTTACATAAATTAGGCCTGTGGGAGCCTCTTTAAGTTGCTTCCTGTTTTTTTTTTTTTTGAAATATCACTATTAGTTTTTATTTTTTTTTTCTGTTTTCTGGCACACAGTGTCCCAAACTCACTGTATACTTTCCTTTTCTCAGCTGTTGGAGGGGTACTGGTTCATTTTAGTGGGTGATGGCCTTTTGAAACCAAAATGTCTGAACATTAGTTATGCTCATTGTTATTGGTATGTCATTGAGTTTAGACTTTTTCAGTGTATAAACGAGTTCATACCAATACCTCTAATTCTAATCAAAACCAAAGGTTGTGTTCTTTTCTCCTTTTCATATTTATGCGCTCTACCCAAAACATGAACCTGGTTTCCTTAAAGCATTAATATGTTTATTTATTTGTTCACTTTTACCATGCAATCATTTTTTAGAACTTATAAGCCCATACCAATATCAACAATAAATATTTTAATTAAAGCTCAAAATTTCTATGCAGTTATTTTTGCCCTTAGAATATCTATCAACTGAGGTTTCTGGTCAAGATGTCAGAATAGGTAAATGCTGTGCTTGCCTCTTCTCATAACTACATCAAAATTACAACTAAATTACAGAACAGCCATCATTGGGAGTAGCCTGATATCTAGCTGAACAAAAGTCCTACAATTAGGGACAAACAGAAGAAGCCACTTCAAGACTTGTAGGAGGGGCAGAGACATTAAATGGGCTGGTTCCACACCTGTGTCTGGTAGTTGAAAATCGAGAGAAATATCTCGGCTGTGGAGATTCCCCCAGAGGAGCAAGGGAACCCTGTGCAGAGTTCCAATGCTGAAAAGAGAAGTCTCCACAACTTCTTGCTGTGAAAACCAGCAGAGATAGTGGCTGAGTGAGACAAAGGGTTGGGGGAGTCCCAGATACTCCTCTTTAAAGGGCCTGTGCATGAATTTACTCGGTGATGGACTCACTCATTCTGAGCTTTAGTACTGGGGCAACAGCTTGAAAGGCACCAGGGACAAATGGGGAGGAACTGAATTGTCTGGCTTTAGGGCAAGGGCTGGAGGTGCAGCTTTCTCCCAGACAGAAGTGCTGGCAGAGGGTGTTGTTCTTCCGTTGAGTCCTCACTTGCCCTGGCTTGCAGACCCAGGTGGCCACCATATTTGAGTCTCTGGCAATGTAGCTAACACTGGTCATCCTGCCCTGGTTGTTCCCTGAGACTCTGCCCCTCCCAATGTGCAGGCCCTCCCAAGCTGCTTCCATGGGATTTTTCATACAAATGGCCTCTCCTGGCTCATGCTGTGAACTTTCCTAAAATCTCAAATGTTCACAAAACCTAAACAAATAGCACCTGGCCTCAGCATGACCCATACCTCCTGCTGAGAAGCCCCAAGCCCAGAACTAGTGTCAACTGGCCTCAGTTTGTAGCATGGCCTCTCAAAGCTCTTCCAATTCCAGCAGGGGTGGTTGCCATCTTCAGATTGCTTGGTGTCTATGCCAGGTGTCCAGGGGCAGGGCACAGGCTGAAGCCAAACTTGGCCTACAGCAGGGCCCCTCTCAGGAAGCCTCAGCCTGCATGCCCAGTGGCCAGTTTCAGTCTGAGCCAGAGCACCACTTGCAATCACATCTGAGGATGACACAGCAAAAGGGCAGACAGGACAGACACTAGAGCCATGCTAAAGCAAATCTTTCTCTATAGGATCAGCCCTGCACAATAACTCCTGCACTGGTTACAGCTAGTTATCACAACTGATCAGCCCGAAGATTGATCCTTCCCAATTGATGAGTAAATAGCAACCAAGGCTTCCCTACAATAGGAGAGAACACACAACTCACACAAGGGACATACATGAAGCACTGGCTCAGGTGGCCAGGGAAGATTATGCCATTAGGATCCACAGCACACCTACTACTTAAGGCCATTCTAGTAAGACTGGGAGACATTGCAGCCCTATGTAATACATAGAAACAAAAACAAGTAGGCAACCAAAATGGGGAGACAGAGAAACATGACCCAAATGAAGGAATAGAAAGAAGCTCTAGAAAATGAACTAAAAAAAATGAAAACAAGCAATCTCCCAGATGCAGAGTTCAAAACACTGGTTATAAGGATGTTCAATGAACTTAAGGGAAGAGTAGATGAATTCATTCAGAACTTTAACAAAGAGACAGAAAACATAAAGGTAGAAATAGAAAATAAGAAAAGGAACCATTCATAAATGAGGAATAAATGAGGAATACAGTATCTGAGTTGAAGAGTACAATACAAGAATTCAACAGGGTGGTTGAAGCAGAGGATCGAAATAGCAATTTAGAGGATGGGGTAGCAGAGGGCACCCAATGAGAACAGAAAGAAGAAAAAATAATCCAAGAAAATAAGGATAGTTTGAGGGGCCTCTGGGATAGCATCAGCATACCAACATTTGACTAATAGGGAAACCAGAAAGAGAAGACAGAGAACAAGTAATTGAAAACTTATTTCAAGAAATAATGATGGAAAACTCCTTTAACATAGTTAAGGAAATAGATATACAAGCCCAGGAAGTGCAGAGAGTCCCAAACAAGATGTGCCCAAAGAGGCCCACACCAAGACATCATTAAAATCATTTAGCATCATTAAAACACCAAAGATTAAAGACAAAGGGTGACTCTTAGAAGCAGCAAGAGGAAAACAGTTAATTACCTACAAGTGAGCTGCCATAAGATTTCCAGATGATTTCTCATCAGAAGGGATTTGCAGGAAATATTTAAAATGATGAAAAGTAAGGACCTACAACCAAGATTACTCTACCCAGCAAAGCTATCATTTAGAATCAAAAGACAAATAAAGAGCTTCCTGGAGAAAAAATGCTGAAGATGTTTACCACCATCAAACTAGTATTATAGGAAATACTGGAGAAACTTCTTTGAGAAGGAATAAGAAAAGAAAATAATGATAAATACAAATAATAAAATGGCAATAACTGTCTAGCAACAATTACTTTGAATGTAAATGAATTAGGTGCTCTAAAAAACAAAATAGATGACTGAATGGATAAGAAAATATGTCCCTTATATATGCTACCTACAAGAGACTCACCAAAATCGAAAGACACACACACACTGAAAGAAAAGGATGGAAAAAGATGTTTCTTGAAAAGAGAAACAAACAAAAACCTGGGGTAGAAATATTTATATGAGACAATATAGACTTTAAAAGTAAGGCTATAACAAGAGACAATAAAAGACACAGTTATCCCACTTGTAGGTATTTGTTTGAGGAAACACAAAATACTACCTTGAGGGAACATATGAATCCATGTATGTTCATTGCAGAATTATTTACAATAACTAAGGTATAGAGAAGACCTTGGTGTCCATCAATGGATAAATATATAAAGAAGAGGTGATACACATCACATCACACACACACACACACACACACACACACACACACACACACACAATGGGATATTATTCAGCCATAAAGAAAAAGAATGGAATCCTGCCATGCACAGCAACATGGATGGACCTAGAAGGTATTGTGCTGAGTGGAGTAAGTTAGACAGAGAAAAAACAAATGCCACATGTGAAAGCTAGAGAAGAGGATAAACAAGCAAACAACAGAAAGAAGATCATAGATACAGAGAGCATTTTGGTGGTTGTCAGATTGGGGGGTGGGAGGATGAGTGAAGGGCAAAGGGGATTAAGAGGTACAAATTGGTAGTTACAAAATAGTCATGGGGTCATAGAATATAGCATGGAAAATATAGTCAGTAGTATTGTGATTACTATGTATGGTGTAAGATAAGTACTAGATTTATTGGAGTGATCACTTTATAAGTTATATAAATGTCTAATCATTGTGTTGTATACCTTAAATTAATATAATATTGTATGTCAACTAGAATTGAAAAAATACAATAAAAATAAGAAAAAGAATATCCACTGTTTGTGCATAGTCAGAGTAGCCTGTACAAAATTTACTTTGATTGTTCTTCATCTGTAATGTTATCGACTTGATGTAGAGTTAGATACATTGGTTTCTCATTGCATTCAATGTTAAGGTTTTTCATCATCTTATTAAATTAACATATTTCAATATGTAAAACATCAGTATAGTTAAAAAATCAACACTATAAAAAAACAAAGTAAAAAAATTTTATCTCTTTTACTCCATGCCTACTTACTCTTTTTATGTAAATAATTTCATTTATTTCTGCCTAATTATTTATTATGTTTTCTTAAAAATCTATACAAGGTTACATATTTTTCACAATTCCCCTTCTTTATTTCATGAAAGACAGTGTATTATATATTTATTCTTTTATGTATTTTTTTTCACCTGGCAATAGATCCTGGAAAGTCATTCTGTACCACCTCATTTAAGTTTATAGAAGACCTCATTCTTTTTTAAATTTACATTTTGAAATAATTAGATTTACAAGAGGTTGCAAAGAATGTATAGGAAAGTCTGTGTATCCTTTACCCTGGCTCTCCCAATGTCAACATCTTATTCAACTACAATATATCAGTACCAAGGAATTTAATATTGTTATATTCCACAGAGCTTATTTGAATTTTTCCAGTTATACATGCAGTCATTTGCATTTGTGTGTGTGCAGCTTTTTGAATTTTTAACACAGGTGTAGATTTGTGTGACTACTACCACAATCAAGACATTCAACCATAATATCACCACAAGACTCCCCTGAGGATGTGAAGAAAAGCAAACACTTGTACACTATTAGTGGGAATGTAAATTGGTACAGTCACTATGGAAAATGGTAAGGAGGTTCCTCAAAATTTAAAAGTGGAACTACTATATAATCCAAAAATTCAGCTTCTGAGTTTATATCTGAAGGAAATGAAATAACAATTTCACTGTCTTGAAGATATATCTGCACCTCCATGTTCATTGTGGCATTATTCACAATAGTCAAGATATGGAAACAGCCAGTGTGTGTGTGTGTGTGTGTGTGTGTGTGTGTGTGTGTGTGTGTGTGTGTGTATGTGTGTGTGTGTGTGTGTATTTACATACATATATTCCATTATATGTGTATAGATATTATGCTGTATGTGTGTAGACATTAGTAAAAGGTTAAATCATATACACACATACAGTAGAATATTATTCAGCCACAAAAAAGAAAGAAATCCTACTATTTGTAACATAATGGATGACCCTTGAAGGCATTATGCTAAATAAGTCAGAAAGAGAAAGACAAATACTATATGATATCACTTATATGTGGAATCTAAAAAACCTGAACTCACAAAAACAGAAGATAGATTGTTGGTTTCACAGGAGGTGGGGATGGGGAAAATGGGGAGATGTTATTTAAAGGGTACAGACTTTCAGTTATAAGATTAATAATTTCTGAGTATCTACTGTATAGCATGGAGACTATAGTTAATAATACTATATTGTATACTTGAAAATTGCTAAGAGAGTAGATTTTAAATGTTCTCACTACATCCGCCCCACACGTGCTGTGCATATGTGTGCATGCACATAAATGGTAACTATGAGTTGATAGAGGTGTTAGTTGTTGACCTTGTGATAGTCATTTCACAATATATACATACATAAAATCATCACATTGTAAACTTTAAACTGATGCAATGTTATATGTCAATTGTATATCAATAAAGCTGGAAGAAAAAAGATTCCCTCAAGTTACCTACTCCTTTATAGTCCTCTACTCCCTCACTATCCTTAACACCTGAGAACCACTAATCTGTTTTTTGTATCTATAATTCTGCTATTTCACAAAAGTGACATAAATAGAATTGTGCAATATGTATCTTTTAAGATTTTTTTTAACTCAGGAAAATTTTCTTGAATTTTATCCAAGTTGTGTGTATTAGTAGATAATTCCTTGTTATTGCTGAGCAGTATTCCGTGAGATAGATATGCCACGGTTTAACTATTCATTCACTGAGGGACATTTGGATAATTTCTGGTTTTTAGCTATAACTAATAGAACTGCTCTGAATATTGTATACAAGTTTCTTTACACTTATTCATTTTTGCAGCCACATAAAACTTGATTGTGTGGATTTATTATGTATGGGCATATTGTTTGTTTCCAAATTTTGATATTATAAGTAATTATGCAATTAATAATTTTATGCATATGCACTTTTGTATTGTTGAAGGTATATCTTCAGAGTAAACTTCTAGAAGTAGGAATGCTAGGTTAGAGAGTAAATGTGTATTTATATTTTCAGCTATTTCAATGGTGTGCTGAAGGTGGTTCATACTAGCTTTCAAGAATCAATTGTTACATCTGTAGGAATTTTGTGGGCTAGTTGTAAAATACAGACATTAGTAAAAATTTAAATCATATAAACTTATCATTAAAATAATATTTAAAATTAAAGTAATAAGTTCTCCGAACTCATCACTTCCTAATTTCTTTTATCTACACTTTGCTATTAGCTATGTGTTTTTTTTTCAGTTATTTATGTTAATTGTAACTATACGGTAGGAAAACTATATTAACGTGTGCTAATGTGCATCTCTTTCTAATTATTATTCAGTGATTTCACCTTAGTATCCTGAAATTTTCCATGATGGGGCAATTTTCGCCAAGGAAATCAGCAAACCCTGCACATCAGGGCTTTTTGGCTTTTTTTTTCCCAGAAAATTAGCTGCCAAACATTTATCAGCACAACACTGTGTATTTTGAAACTCCCCTTGAAGGAATCATATAATTGTGCAGTCTTACCAGCAACATATGAGAGTACCTGTTTCCTCACAAGCTCACCAACAGTGTATTGTAAAACTTTTCAAGTTTTTATTACTGATCAATGAGAAATCGTTACTCAGTGTAGTTTTTTTTTGTATTGCACAACATTATTTGTATAGTTTCTTCTCTTTTCTCATAATACTTTCAGTTTTTCAATGATCTTTTTTATTTTTTAACTATAGTTGGCATACAGTATTATAGTAGTTTCAGTGTACAACATAATGATTAGATATCTATATAACTCGTGAAGTGATCACACCAATAAACCTAGTACCCTTCTGACACCATACATAGTTATTATATTATTGACTATATTACTTATGCTGTCTTTTAGATCTCCATGACTATTTTGTGACTATTAATTTGTACTTCTTAATCCCTTCTTTCTTTTTCATTGGCCCCCTAACTACCCTCCCATCTAGTAACCCTCAAAATGTTCTTTGTATCTATAAGATTGTTTCTGTTGTTGTTGTTACTGTTGTTGATTTTGTTCTTTAGATTCCACATGAATGTGAAATCATATGGCATTTGTCTTTCTCTGACTTATCGCATTCTGCAGAATACTCTCTAGGCACACCATGAAATATCTTTTTTCATCTCTACTTTTAGACTATGTGTCTTTTAATCTGAATGTTGACTATATAAAGGTCTTGTTTTCTTATTCATTCAGCCACACTGTCTTTTGATTGGATCATTTAAATCTTTTTTTTTATTTGAAGTATTTGATAGATATGTAGTTACTGCCACTCCTTATTCATACTTTTGATATGTATTTTTTTCTTCTTCTTAAAAAAGTTTCTCCAACATTTCTTGTAATATTAGCTTGGTAGCTATGAACTTATTTAGCTTTTTATTCTCTGGAAATCTTTTATCTGCCCTTTGATTCTACATGATAGCCTTGATGGATAGACTAGTCCTGGTTGTAGTTACTTTATTTTCATCACTTGAAATATTTTTTGTCAATTCCTTCTGTCCTGCAAATTTTCTATTGAGAAATCACCTGACAGCCTTATGGGAGCTCCCTTGTAGGTAACTGCTTTTTCTCTTGCTTCTTTTAAGATTCTCTCTTTGTCCTAAACCGTTGGCATTTTAATGATGATATATATTGGTGTGGGCCTCTTTGAGTTCATCTTGTTTGGGACTCTCAGTGCTTCCTGGGCTTTATGTCTATTTCCTTGACCAGGTTAAGGAAGTTTTTAGTCTTCACTTCTTGAAATAGGTTTTCAATTCCTTGCTCTTTCTCTTCTCCTTAAGATAGCCCTATGATGTGAATGTTGGTATCTCTGTTGTTTCTTTGGCCTTGTGTTTCTGTCTGTAATTTTGATATGGTGGTGTTTTGTCAATTTTCTCTCTTTTCCCTCTTCTTTAATGATATATCTCTCAGTTCTGAATTTCTGGTGAGTGGTTACATTTAAGTTTACATAAAGGATAGTTATATTTATATAGTAGTCAGTTTTCTTCTGCGTGCATCTTATCTCAATTCCCATTTGCAAGTTTGGATCTTTATTCCCTCTTCTTTTTTCTTGTCTCAAATTATTGCTATATATGTCGAAAATTCCTTTCTAATTTGCAGTAGCTGTTATCCTCTTTTCATTTAATGTGTGTGTGTGTTTTTTTTTTTGGCCTTTGACCATTATGTAATTTAAGCTTATAAGAGTTTGTACTTTTTTCATTTGTTTCTTTTTTTTGTATTAATTTATTTATGGTGACATTGGTTAATGAAATTCAGTAAGCTTTAGCTGTACACATTAACATGCTACCACCCTAACTGGAGCCACCAGCATCAACTGCCTCGTTCACTGTGATAACCTTCTAACTGGTCTCCCTGCTTCCCCCTTGTGCCTTTACAGTCTAGACTACAGTAGCCTTGATGATCCTTTTATATATAAGTCAGATCACATTTTCTTCTGATCAGAACTTTCCAATTTTAGAACCCTCATTGAATGAAACCCTCACTTAGAATGAAATCCCAAATCGTTGCCATGGCCTAGAAGGTTTGACACAATCTGTTATCATTTCTGGTTTCATTTTCTACCATAATTTGCCTCAAACATCACACACACTAGTTTCCCTTTAACTTTTCATGCTCATTAAGCACAGTCCTAGTACATGGTCTTTGCACTTGTTATTTCCCTGCCTGGAATACTGGTTTTCAAGATGTTCCTACGACTCATTTTCACCTTTGTTATAAGTATCTACTTAAATGTTGCCTACTTTATAGGCTTTTCTGGCTACTGCTATATAAAATAATATTACCCTTTACTTTCTTAAAAAAATAACATTACTGGATAAAATTGACAAATAAAATTGTAAAGAAAATTTATATCCTTTTGCCACTCTCTGCCCAGCACTTGGAAATGACTTTTCTACTTTCTGTTTACATGCCTTCAACTTTTTTTTTGTTTAGATTCCACATATAAATTATATCATTCAATAGAGTCTTTCTCTCATTCTCTTTGGCTTATTTCACTTAGCAAAATGCCTTTCAGATTCCTCAGTGTTATAGCATATAACAGGATGTCTTTCTTTTTTCAGGTTCAATTATATATTTCATACTTTTTTGATCCACTTATTCATTGATGAACTACTCTTCACACTTTCTTTTCCCTCCAACTTGGCTCTATTTCTGTTTTTACTATTTGATATTACATTACATGTTTGTTAGCTTCTTGTCTTTTCTCCTGTACTGGAATGTAAACTCCATGAGAAGAGAAACTTTCCCTACTGATGTAACCCTACTACATAGAACATAGTAAGTGCTCAAAATATTTGTTGGGTGAAATGCTCCTCCTAGAAAACTAGTGCAATTGGGTGTCGGATGGATAACAGGGATTGATAGAGATGATCTGTGGTCTTATCTCAATTACTATATCGCCTGGGTATCCAAATGCATTTCTTTTTCCAAAGATATTCACTTTACATATTGGGGGTTGAAAACTCACAGTCCTCAGCGGCCAGGCAGATATTGAATTTTTTAAATAAGAGAGATGGATGTTAGAAATAACAAAAAAACAGACTATAGAAAATATGCTTTACTTGATAAAGGAAGTCACTACTCTTTTCTAGAAGATTAATGCCATGCTTGCCAGAATGGAAAACCAGGCATAGGAAGACTTCAAAGTTTTCAAGAGAAGTTGAAGGACTGGATATGAAATCATTTGACTCCAACAATGTAAAAAGAACAGATGGCTTCACTAATGAATTCTACCAAACATTCAAAGATGATTTAATACCTATTCTTCTCAAACTCTTTCAAAAAATTGAAGAAGAGGCAATACTTTCTAAATCATTTTATGAAGCCAACACTACCCTGATACCAAAACTTGGTAAAGCTGACACACTCGAAAAAAAAAAAACTATAGACAATTATCTTTGATGAATACTGATGTAAATATCTAAAACAAAATACTAGCAAATAGAATACAACAATACTTTAAAAAGGTTACACATCACAATCAAGGGGGGTTTATTCCAGGGGCACAAGGATGGTTCAACATACACAAATTGATTAGTACAATACACCACATAAACAAAATAAAGGAT